>JADDON010000412.1:0-41782 GCA_017140175.1 Fusarium staphyleae
ATCGCATCCTCCTCCAGAATAGCCATGACCACCACCGCCACCGTCACCGCCGACAAACCATCCGCCTCCGCCGTAAGAGCCAAACGTTGAAGCAGGGATGTCGTCGTAGCCGTGGGTGCGGTGCTTTCGCCCGGACACTGATGCCTTTGCTGGCCGGGGTTGGTAGTTGTAGGCTTGTGCCGGCTTCTTCTTCTTGAAGAATGGGAGACACATTGTCGTGTTGTTTTGTTGGCCCTGTGGGCTTGAATTTGTTGTGGGAAGTTTCGACGATGTAGTTATGTCGCTAGAGCCGTGTGTGTGTGTGTGTGGAAGAGTAGAGCTTTTTGAGATATGGTGTTGTACTAGAAAATCGAGAGATGAAACGCTGAATATTTTGCAAGCGCTGCTTTTATAAGAAATGTAGATGTGGACAGTTTATAAGATACAAAGTCTGCATATGCATAAAGTGTTTCTCCATCTGCAAAAGGGTCATTCTGTCGTCTATTTAACCTTGGATCCCGGGTATGACGGCACCGAGGCACGATCAGCCTTGTAGCTTCACTGCCTCTCCAAGTGATGCGATGACCGTCAGCGTACTGAGTACAGCCACACGGTCTGAGCAGCAAGCGTCATTCAGAACAAGGCTCAGCTCCCAGGCATCTGAATAACTAAATGACCCCTGTCTTCTAGAATGCTTCTAGCGTCCTGTAGATCACCCACTCGCTGTGGTCGAAGCTGCACTGCCCCGATGGTCCACTGCGGACGAACTCAGCCCAGCCTTTGAGATCTGCTCTAGCTCGTGATCATCTGCATACGAAGCGAGCGCGTGTCTTTTGATGCACCGCCGCATCTTATGTCACTGGAAGCTTTTGCTCGCATTCTTGAGACACATTGAAACCGAGCTGATGACCTAAAGAGGAATAATGCAGCGATGAATGACAATTGGCTGGTTTATAGCGCCTTATGGTTCTCACCATCACACCCGTATCTACAGTACAGTATAGCTCTATTATTGTGTACAATAAATAAATTAGAATGTCACACCTACTACCCAAATTCAATGCTAATCACATGGTGTGGATCGATGCTGAGCCTTTTCGCTTCCAACACCAACCACGCAAATCTGCAATACAACTTCTTTCAACTGCACAAGACAGAAGCGCAGCGTTTCGCCCATCGAGATGTACCTTTTGGAGATCATCAACGACGCTTTATGATTTTATCTTTAGGCGATAGCACTCCGGAATCATGCTGGAAGTGCCCTAACGTAGTGTGCCAAAATAGACACCCGCCTAACAAGCTAAAATTCATGGTAGACCGGCCATTTATTATGGTAACTATATTGTGCGCCCAAAGGCGCGACGTTGGTCAAAAAACATGTCAAAAACACCAAGCTAGAAACATCATAGGCATATGGGATTTACTTAGCAAGAGAAGCTCGGCTCGCTATAGTCATTCGTGCAAAACAATGTTATCACCTGTTCTTCGATATAATAAAGTGTATGTAGTGGAAGGGTTTTAGCGATCAAGACACTCGACAGAACAACTCAGATATCCGTCAAATAATATAACAAGCGCTTACGTGTAATTCTCCAACATCAAACAAAATCAAATAGACTAGTTAGGACATTATCTGATTAACAAAGCCAAGAGTGAAATGAGCTCGTCTCCACCTTTCATTTCCATCTGACATGACAAAGAGTGAGACAGCTGTTAGTGCCTATCACGCAAATACATATATCCAACTAACAATGTGGCTGTGTTGGTGGCTAACTAGATGAAAGCAAAAAACTCTTCCCCAGATTCTTCCCCTTACACGTTGGCCACGGCGAATCTCTTATCAATCTGTATACTTAACCTTTGTTAACATTCTTGTCATTCTTTACCATAAATGTAATCCAAACGCCGTTTTATCTCTCTTTTTCACGTTCTTGAGGCACGCCTCTCAATGATCACCCAAGCGTGTGGCCTTGACGTATCACTGCGCGACGCGTCCGAGAAGCCCGTCGAGGCTTCCGAGCCATTGAGGCCATGTCTTATCGTTTTCCCGCCGGTGCCGCTGCTGGGCATCACCTCCTTGACCCTTGGTCTCATGGGATTGGTATCATGAGGGATGTTTGCTCCCGCTGGTCGGAGCTTGACATCACCCAGATCGGATCGCTTATCGCCATTGCGGGAACAGTACCAACGGCCTGGAGATTCCTAGACCGACTCTGGCGAGAGGCATACGGTTACATCAGACACTTCTTTCTGGCCTCAGTGACAATCCCAGGGGGAGACCCTCTCAACCGGAGCGTTGTCAAATGGATCATGGCCAATCGATCGCGGCATCATCGGTCCTTCACTGGCCGCACCGACATCGGACGTGCCAACGGCGACCGCGCAGCAGCACTCAAAAAAACACGACATGCAGTTCAGTATTCTCCTCACTGGAACACCAGATGGATCTGGTACAGCGGAGGCCTGTTTCTTATCACGCGAAGGATTGAAGACTATGGCGCTTCTTTGTCGGATCCAAGTTACGACGGCATCGGGGGCGAAGAGATCACGGTGAGCTCCTTTGGCTGGTCGGCCGAGCCCGTCAAGGAGTTCATCGAGGTCTGTCGCGAATACTCGGACCGGCAGACCCAGTTCTTCGTCATCATCTACGCTCGCGATCGCTACGGGCTTGCCTGGAAGCCCAAGGCCCGCAAGCCCATCCGCCATCTTGAGACTGTCCATTTTGATAATGAAACAAAGCATGAGCTTCTTGCTGATATCCGCAACTACCTGGACCCAAAGACCCAGAAGCGATATCAGAGCCGCAGCATGCCTTACCGGAGAGGATATCTCTTCTACGGCCCTCCTGGAACAGGAAAGTCATCCCTCTCCATCGCCATTGCTGGGGAATTCGGCCTTGATCTTTATGAGGTCAAGATCCCCAGCGTCGCTACGGATGCAGACTTGGAGCAGATGTTTCAAGAGATACCTCCGCGATGCGTCGTCCTACTTGAAGACATCGACGCCGTATGGGTAGATCGCTCAAGCACGGATAAGAAGACACAAGAAGGCAACAACGCGCCTAACTGTACCTTGTCTGGATTGTTGAATGTGCTCGATGGTGTCGGATCTCAGGAAGGCCGCATCGTCGTCATGACCACCAACCGCCCCGAGCAGCTTGACAGCGCATTGGTCCGACCTGGCCGCGTCGACATGAAGGTCTTGCTGGGCAACATCAGCCGAAAGTCCGCAGAGGAGATGTTCGTCCGGATGTTTTCGCCTGATCTCGGCTGCACATCAGACCTGGATATGCGGGAGATTGAAGAGCTTGCTGAGCAGTTTGCAAGCAAGATACCGGAAGATGCCTTCACGCCCTCGCTCTTACAGGGGTATTTTCAACTCCATCTCGAGAGTCCCCAGAATGCCGCCTTGGGTATAGAAGCCTGGGTCGACAGGGAGCTTGAGAAGACGTCTGATAAAGAGTTTGAGGTCATCGCGAGTAAGAAAGGATTGTAACTTATCATGTACTTTACTAGAGGTTTCGTGTATTGTTTGATTGGAATTGGTAGTTGGATTTCTATAATGGACCTTTGTAATTACGATGCCAACTTACTCCTTTTCTCATGCTCGTTTAGTAGTCAGGAATTACCTACCACTGACTGGTACAATCAAGCGAGAAGAGCTTTCATAGAACCGCCACATTCAGATACGGTCTCAAAATACAATAACAAACGTTGCCAGGTTGTGAATAAGGCTAGCGGCAGCTTCAATGTTTGTTTCTTCATCATGTTTGACCCAGACGAGCCCGAGTAGACCATTAGAGTCCCAGCTGAGCCCGCTATCAACGATCCTTAGAATTGGTGAGCGAAGTGACGACTATGTAGATGCTGTTGACCGTGCCTTTCCTCTGATAGATCCCCTATTCCGATGGCCGGCCAATACTTGACTAAGGGAGGTCAACTCTGCGAAACCATTGGGGAATAGATACTCGTGGTCTAGGTTTATGCGGCCTTGAATCTCCAGAAATATAGGAGAATAGAACCAGATTCATCGAGCAGCTCGTACCATCCTCGAGTCGCGTAGGCAAGATCAGAGAACACGTCGATCCTAAGACGACTTGTCTAAAATGCGGAGCTAAGTTTAACTCACGTTCAGAACTCATCTGATATACCTATTCCAGTACATGCACTCGACCTAAGAAAGCCGGAACGAGATAAATAATCAAAATTGAATTTCCCCTACGGTTAGTTGCAACTATCATATCTATAGTATCTACTGGGTCTATTACGACTGTCCGGGGTGTAGCTGCCTACCTACCCCTTTGAGCGTAGGAACGAAGGTGAAGGTGAATATGTTGTGAATGGGTGGCAACTCCTCTTATTATAGACGCGAGATATTAATCACGCTAGATTGGAGGAAAGAATAGGGTGGTTAATATATTGATTATATTTATAAAGATATTTCTGTATAATCAGTATCCGCTAGGACTGTCTAGATAGTATGACTGGGTTTCATGCTACCTATCCATCTTAGGATATAGTCGGTTTACCTTTGAATATAAAGGGCGCCCTTATTCTATAACCTCCTCTAATACTAAGGGCTCTCTTCCTAAGCCATATATTAAAACTAAATATTTCTACAGAGTTAATACCAAATAGTATGTTTTGTTTATTATTATTAATTAACTATACCTTGGCTATGAAGTATGACAAGTCCTTACTCTATATATACAACCTAGAAGTCAAACCTCGCTTTCTCTGTTCGGGTTGCTGATCTATTGACTCCGACTTGTTCAACATTAGCAATACGTTCATGGATCGCCATATACTCAAAGAACAGAGGATATCGCACGAATTCTATAACAATCTATAGCGCAATTCCGTACGCTCGACAAACGAAAGGACCGAAACCCAGAGCTTGAGTACTTTGTGAGGTGGAAGGGCTGCGTCCCAGAAGAAAACACGTGGATGAAACACCGCAAACTGAACCTTATTCCAGGAGATGGAGAAGAACGGACAGAGATTGATGGTGAACTCGATCTAACCAGTCCTATCCCTCAGTCGACTGCTGTCCAAGGCCAAACAGCTTCCATTGATTATCCACCAGGTTAATTCTTTAGATATTGGCGCCATTCTTTCTGCTTCATTCATAATGCAATACAATCAATTCAATAGGGTATCAACAGTACCAAAACTCCATGACCTAACCATGCAATAGTCACCAACTCATCTTGGCCGCTTCCGATCCCTTTTGTTCCTCCGCTCATACGAAAACGACCCCGACGGATCAGAAACCTTGAAACCGGAGTATGCCTTCTGCCTTTCCCTCTCCCGACCAGCTCTATCCTCGGCGTGCTTGTAATTCTTACTCTCCGAATTCTTTCTCTGCTCCGGCGATTGTTTCTCATCGTCAGGAGTTACTTCTCCTTCACTCGAAGACCAGCTATCCGCATCACCACGCGAGATGTAATTCTTCCTCAGCTCTGAAACCTCGTCGCTCTTCCTGAGCGCCATGATGACCGCCTGAAGCGGTCCGACCGTCTTCCTCAGCGACGGCAGGATGTCAACCGATGCTCCGGCGTTGAGAGCGGCGACAACAACTGCCACCCCCTTTCTTCCCCTCCAGTTACCGGCCATGCTCTGGACGGCAGCTCCTTTTCGCAAGACTACGCCGCCGATCTGCGTCCACGAAGGCTTCTCTTTCCATCTGGCATTGGGAAACCTGACTAGGTATCTGCCATGCAGAGCCATCACGTCGTACTCTCGCAGCAGGGACTCGATCTCCTTGTCACCCGTCTCGACGGCCAAGTCCAGCACCTCACCCCAGTCTTCGATCAGCCACGCTGCATGTTCCAGAAGCATCTCCACAATGGCATAATCAGAGTGTCCGACAGCCTGGTACAGCGCATTCGCATGTAGCGGGTGAGTGGCAAAGACGCTGGCACCGTTGTGTAAGAGGAGTCTCGTGATTGACTTCCGGGCCGCAAAGGCAGCGGCGATGATGGGAGCCCCGTATCGACCTCCTTTGGCGTTGACGTCGGCTCCGTGGTCGATGAGTAGTTGTACCATATCCTCACTGCCCACCGCCACAGACGCTTGAAGCGGTGATCCATAGACTCGGCAAGGCGTGTTGGCATGCCAGCCGCTCTCGAGAAGATGCTCCAACTGTCGAGAATCGTTCGCCAGGATAGCGCGGCAAAGGTGGTCGCCTACAAGGGCGTACGAGATCTTGATCCGATCCGCAATCTCCTGCTCCTCTTTCCGCGACGAGGAATTGCTGTCCATCAGGCCCTGGAACATGCGCCCTCGGACAAAGTTGTTCTCGTCCCACGGACTCTCAGAGATGGTGAACCCGCTGCCGGCCTGGGTGAAGAAAGTGGTGCCGGGCTTCATGGGACCGTATTTCCAGACATATGTGTGCGTATGAACCTTTCTCAAGTTCCCCGCGTTGTCCTCGACTCGGACTTCAACGCTTTGCCGCTGTAGCATAGACTCGAGTTCAGATCCGTCGCCGTGCTTTGTTGTGGGAGTAGCAGCCTTCATCAGGTACAGGTTCCGCTCGGTGGTTGCAAGAAGGAGATCGAGATATCGGACCGCTTCTCTTCTCAAACCAGTGATGAGGAACCCAACAACGCCGGTTGGGTTATTACCAGATATTGACGCACCACGATGGTCATCTCGCTGTTCACTACCGCCCTGAACGCACTTCTCTACAACCGGGCAGTCAAACTCCTTTGGTTGCCAACGAGTGTATCCATCGAGAACGGCCGGTGTCATCATCTCCGAGGCTCGCTGGATCGACATATTGGCCTTCTCCCAATCGTCCGACGAAAGTGCCAAGCGCCGTTGGAGATCTGGCGAGTAAGCTCCCTCAAGGGAACGTATCGCGATAGAGTGAAGAACCGAAGGAAACATCAACCGACCATAGACGAAGATGCTGCTTGTTGAGGGGTCGTCGTTTATGCCCGCTATCTCGTCTCGCGACAGGTGATTTGTACCCGCTAGCAGATACGAGGGTACCATCGAGGCTTGAGGTAGCGGCATGCAGTCGCGTTTGTAGAAAGGAGGAGGTTTGATGGGATCAGGCGGTATAAATGTCTCCTGTTGACTGAAAGGATCGTCTGGTGGGAATTGGTGAGCAATCTTGGGATCTGGTCGCTGGTCTGCTGGGAGGCCCGTGAAACGCTCTGTGCTGGGAAAGACGCGGATTCCTTCATTAGGATCGAGTTCGGCGACTTGATCATCTTCATCTGCGAATCTCACTCTCTTGGTTTCTGGCTGCTCAATCTTGGCTTCAGCAGGCTTCGTGGATTCGTTTGCTGCTCTTTCCGGCTGCTCTTTCACCTCAGCTTCGACAGTTGGTAGTTGGCTTGACACTTGTGAGGCTGGTGTATCCTCGTTGGGAGCAGAGGCTTCTCCAATAATTTGGGGGTTCTCGTTGTCTGTGCTAGAGTTGCCATGGGATACCAAAGACTCAATATCCTCTTCTTGCTCTATATCCGCAGAAGGACCAGTCGATATCATTGTTCCAGAAGCAGGGCTCTCCGATTGTTCGATCCCATCTTCAGAGGCACAGTGGCTACATATGTAGTCAAAGTCCGTCTCGGCATCCAAGATTATAGATCGGATCTGACCGGCGGTAGGCCTATCGGTTGCTTTCTCCTGCAGCATCGACTCTGTCAGGTCAAGGATCAAGCAGTCTGAACCAGCGCTCAGACGTAGCTTCTGAATCCAAAGACGGGTAGCGGCTGGGTTAAGGCATATGTTGAGCGAATTGGTGCCGTGCTGAGAGTAGAACTTTAGCATGTCGTTATGGGTGTAGCCGAAGAGGGCTGTGGCCATTTCCAGGAAGACACATCCTAGAGACCAGATGTCACTGGCTGTGTTTCGGTCCTGTTCCATATCAGCATGTATACAAGTGTAGAGGGCTCAATATGGATGCGATTGATTAAGACACTGTGTAGGACCATGCACTTACAGCTCCATCCATAACTTCAGGCGCCCAGTAACGCGGAGTTCCGGCCTTGGAGTTTCCATTCGTAGTCAGATGCCCGTCAAGGCAGATCCTCGAGGTTCCGAAATCTGCCAAAAGCACGTGGCCGCTCTTGACGAGGATGTTGTTGGGCTTGATGTCCTTGTGTCGGATATTCTTCTTGTGGACGTACGCCAGAGCTGTGACAAGACACCCAAAGAAGCATCTTAGACTTCGCTTTCTCACACCAGGATCGACTTCGGTGGTCTCGAGGTAGTCGTGGAGGTCTCTGTCTGCCACCGGGCGCATGATCAATCCCAGATCTTGCGAGTCGGTGTATGAGCCCACCAGCTTCACGACGTGTCGATGAGAGATTGTCTTGAGGGCATTCAGCTCCTTTTCGAAAGCTGCTAGCCGATCTTTGTCCTCGAGAACCGACTGCCCTCTTCGGATTTGCTTCAATGCATACGTCTTCAAGGTACTTCGGCTATAGACTTTGTCGACACGGGCGAAGCGGCCAGTCCCAAGGTTGTCAAGGAAATGGAAGTACGCTTCGGCTTTCCCAGGGAGGTGAATATGCTTGTTGCCTTGTTCGAGCTCGGCGAGGTCGCTCCCTCGAAGACACCGGACGATACTCTGCAGGCTGAGGAACTTGGATCGCAGAGTAGAGCCTTTGATAACATCGGGGAGGTTGCCATCGTTGTAAGGGAGATAGTGATCGGTTCTGTCCTCGGAAACAAAAGCATCCATCTTCTCAGGGATACCCAGCATCCAGAGGAGGGCAAAGGTCCGGGGGCGTAAACTCCATTCATATTTGCCAAAGTCGCTCAGGCATTCCGAGATTTGAGCAAACACAGCATCACGAATGACCTTTTTGTCGAGAAGAGGGTCGTTGGGTTGCGGGAGCCATTTAGCCAGGCCAGCTCGAAATACATCTTCCGGCAAGACTCTCTTTGCTTTCTTTGGAGGACAGTGTGTCGATCTTGGACAGTTTGATCTGCAGGGGTCTGGTCGTGGTAGGGACTTGGAGACATCTACAGGGACATCATCGTCGCCGATCGTCTCATAGTACGGTCGTCTGTAGTGTCTGGCCATGATGAGATGGGAGGATGTCGTTGAGGGTCACGGCTCTGGCCTAAGGCAGTAGGGGGCATTTTGTCGACTTTAAGGGACGATGAAGCTGGCGAACCATCAGCCCTAACATAAATAAGTGACCAGAATAAAGATCCTTTGCCACCTACAGAATGACGAATGGCCAAGGCTGAAAACTCCAAGGCAACAGCAAGGCGCCTTACAGCCCATCTCCGATAAGCATGCATCGTCGCTAATCACGTCCTTATGGACAAGGATCAAGGACGCACAGCCGCACGCCGTAGTGACACTCAGCTAATCAGGTCCAGCTCAACCCATAGGCTCAGCTACGTTACATGACATATCTCACTCGATCTGCAGTCTCGTGCTGCTGTGGCTGTGGCTTGTGATGCTGATTAACTGATCATATTTCACAGCCGCGGCCATCCTTGGTGACGCAACAATGTCCGTATGTCCGTAGGACAATCCTTCTTGGGGGCCAGAAAATAGTTGGTCATCTGAAACTGAACCATTCATATCGACGCCTTGTGGTGGCTCAGTTCGCTTTCGTTTCAACTCCCGAGCACAGCCCCAGAGCCTTGTGAGGCAGATTGATCCCGCGTTCCTAGACTACTAACTACGTCGTAATACTTGAAAGCCTCTAGTGATTATCGCTATAACTGAGAGATTCTGTCTCCATGATTCCAATTTCAGTCTACTTTACTCGGGCTGCAGAGCCCAAGAATAGCCATCTCCTCCATCAACTCTGAGGCTTCTTCATAATACCACCTCCAGTTCGACCATGGATGCGATCGGAGTAGGATTTGGAGGTGTATCATTGCTCTTCCAGATCTTCGCAGGCTGTATCAAAGGTATCTTTTACCTGCCCATGATAAGCCAGAAATCAAAACTGACTAACCCTTTTTCTTCTAGGATACCAGCTCTTTTCAGAAGCCAAAGGCCTCGAAAATGACCATCAGTTCTTCCGAGTCCGCTTCAAGACGGAACAGTACAGACTTCTCGACTGGGCCACCATTGCCCAGCTCACCGAGAACGATGAGACACTCGTCGTCAACAAAGCGAGCAAGTCTGTCTTGCTAGATGTACTCGACCAGCAGCACAGACTGATGCTGCGCTTCGGTCGTCTCGATGACCGTCTACGGCCTCTCGCAAAACCTCTCCTCTACGAGATGCAGGACACTGATCCCTCAAAGGACGAGGTTATAGAGGATATCAACTCTCTGCAGGACAGATTCCCCCACACCAATGCACTGCTAAAGAAATCCCTCGATTTCATCCACACCACCAGCAAAGTCCCCACGAGGTTGAGATGGGTCATCTCGGACAAGGTCAAGATCGAGGAGATCCTCGCCAAGCTGACGACGCTGAACGACTACCTAAACCAGCTGCTCAACAACCAGCAACTGCAAAGCCTGAGCAACCAGCACACGAGGACAAACTATCAGATCATGCAGCTCAACAACAAGGTCGACCATCTCTTTGAGCTCGTCAAGGCTGGCCTCTTCACTCTCCCACAAGCTACGGCGCCGCAATACCCAAGCATAATGCTCTACGAGAACCGCAACGCCTCTGATCACAGACGAGAGGCCGACCTCGCCAATCTCGCACAGTTCAAAGCCCTCATATCCGCCATCGACAGCGCATCCCTCACCCAAGACTTCAGAACAAGGCTAGGCCTCGTCGACGCTCCCCGACAAAGTCGCCCTCTGCGGCTTGCACGCAACGAGATTGAACTACTCCAAGATTCGACGCCTTCCAGCATTCGTGCATCTGCATGGTACAAGCCAGCGGATGCTTCTTGGCACAAAGTCTGGATTGAATGGAAGAGCACCCAGCCCGGCTCGGCTCACTCGATAAACGACCTCAGTCACCGCCGCACCCTGAGCCGTTTCGAAGCCCTCGTTGAACTCCTGCGTGAGGACGGCGCCGCACGACAGTTCCGGACGATGCGCTGTCTGGGCTACTACGTCGAGAAGCAGAGCGCAGCAGAGCCGCGATACGGTTTCGTCTTTGAGAACCCCGAGGGTGTCGATCCCGCCCTGAAGCCGACGTCTCTGATGGAGCTGATATCCGGCACTCGGATGCCCAGCCTGAGCGCCCGCGTGAAACTCATGAGGGCACTGGCAGAGTTCCTCGAGAAGCTTCACGCGGTGAACTGGCTACACAAAGGCCTTCGGAGCCAGAGCATCATCTTCTTCCAGGAATACTCTGGTGATGTCGATCTGACCAAGCCATATCTCTCCGGGTTTGACTACTCCCGCCCCGAGAGTGCCGACTACATGTCAGAGAGTCCGCCAGCCGTCGCCGCTGAGGACTTGTATCGTCACCCAGCCGTACAGGGCGGGCCAAGAGAAGACGTACACGGGTTTGGATTCAAAAAGCACCACGACATATACTCTCTAGGTGTTGTTCTGCTCGAGATCGCGTACTGGAAGCCCATCTACGCCATCCTGGGTTTCGACAGTGCACAGGTCATTCGGCCGCGGGAGGTTGCAGGCGTCAAGACACGGCTGCTCGAAGGAGAGTATGGGATGCATGTGAGAAGCAACCTTGGGGACATGGTGGCAGACATCATCTTGACGTGTCTGGATGGTCACGCTGCTTTTGGTATCGTGGAGAACTCGAGGGGCAACGATGATGAGGCGGATGCGGCGATGAAGCTCCAGGCGAGGTTTTTCGAGGTGGTTGTCAAGAGATTGCAGCAGGTGTTGGTCTGACCTGTTTGTAGTTCAACTGACTCAGAGAATTCCCCCTAGGCATCAATCGGTTATCTACTTAGAATCACGAGGGAAGGTATTGTTCGCCTCTTAACATACTTACTAACGTTATATGATGTATACCTAACTTTACCAATTGGGAACTAAAGCACCACCACACTTTGTATACCTAATAGTGCAGGGTTTTGATTTATGTAGACTGCCTAGTGATCCCAGTCATTTATAACTAAGCGTACATGCTCGTTGCTATCCGTTATATGTTGTGTCGTAACACATAAATTACAACTAACCTGTCACTTCCCCCAAATCCCGTTATCCTATAGTTCCAGGGAATGCAACGAATGGCCATATCACCACGAGACGGTGCGGAAATATATCATGTACTCCATGACACCAACAGCAAAGTCCCCATGCTTCCTCATGACCGACTGCATATTCTTCCTCGTATCGGGGTCCAAGATCCTATTGGCAACAAGCCGGCAAACAATATCGCGCATCGCCGTTTCTGTCGGAGGAGTGCATCGGTAGAGCTCGTCGACGACATCCGGAAAGCATTCGGCCCCGTCCCAGGTTGCCTCCGCAGCACGGTAGAACCTGTCTCGGGCCAAGAGGCGTAGCGCGGGCACGTCGTACTTGTCTGCCATGATGTAAAGCCGGAGTGGCAGGAAGAGGTCGTCGCGTAAGTCGGCCAGTGCTTGACGCTTTTCCTTTCCCCCCATGGTTGCTATCTTTTCCATGGCTTTGGCTAGAGCTTCGTCGTCCGCATCACCCTTCTCGCTACCGGGGATACTTGGGTTGCCAAATTCGTCGTACTCTTCATCGGGTTCGTCTTGTTCTCCGTGCTCCTGCTCTTCCTCCTCGCTGTCGTAGTCCGAGTCCTCTACTTCGTCATCAGAATCGAGTTTAGGGGCAGCGGTGACTCTCCCTCTCGTTGTCGTTGTCACGGGGGCTGGGGCTGCCTTTTCGGCAGGGGTTATTCGACTGTTGAGCGGTTTATCCAAAATTCCACCAGGAGCTTTCTCCAGGCTCTCTCTAACTTCTTCAGGGGTTAACATGGCGGCCGAAGACGGCTTCCCCCAAGTTGGTGTGACACCGTCGGTATAGGACCCTGTGTAAAGAAACTCAAGAAAATGTTCCAAGACCTGAGGATCATCTTCTGGGAGGTTAATGGTTCCCGAAGAAGCTTCCTGGTAAGAGAGAGTCAGAAACTCCAAGACACAGTGGTTTGAGGCCCGATCATTACAACCTTGAAGCTACTGGACAGAGCTCGATCAAAGAATGAGGATTGTGTGCAGACGATAGCACGATGAGCTTTGAACTCTCGCCCTCCGCAACAAATAGTCATGTCAGAGAACTTTTCGCTAAAGAGAAGCTTAGAGATTGAAGCGTGCATCGAGATTGAGCAAACATCTTCTATCTCTTGTAGGACGCTGTCTCGATGATCGAAACCTGTCGAGGACGGCGGCCGAGGCGGTGGGAGTCGCGCCAAAAGCGGCTCCTTTGTTTCTGCCATGGTTTGGCCAGTTTTGGTAGTGATGAGGATGATAGAAAGTTGGGCAAAATTAATACAGTAAGGAAGTAAGTTCCGCAAGGCCGGTAACACCAAAATGTAAAAATATGCGCTTGGTTTTTAGATATGAATAGTTGCATAATTATTTTCTCCGCTTTGCATAATTGGCTCAACAGATAAACAAACACTAAACCGATTCTGGAACTTGGAGATACATGGCCTTTCTAGGTTGTTTCGTTCCATGTTGGTGCAAGGAACGACAGAGTGACAGAGGCGCTGCAGTGCAGGGCCGTTACTCCGTATAGAGCCAGCACTGGATTGCCTTTGTTCTTGTAGACTTGGTAGTAAGGCATTGTTGTTATTCCTGATATTTCAGGTTGGTTTAGATGCTGTCTCGATTTCTTAAGAGATTGTATGTGTCTATAACGTTCCCGAGTAACGTAGATTCGCAGACGTGGTTTTACTGGCGTCAACTCCTTGACGCATAACGGTGAAGTGGAAACGAACCTAACTAGAGAGTGAGATTCCAATCTGTATATGCCTTAGATTATCTCATATTAAACACTACGGTTATCCTAAAACTTCTCGACAAATGGCCGAAGGTCAATCTCCTGCGTAAACGCAGACCGATCCTGAGTGTGGAGATACCAGTACGCATCGGCAATCTTGAAACATCAGTCAATACTCGAGCATCTCCCGCACGTTGAACTGAAACTTACCGCTTCTGGCCTGAGTTTGCCGTCCTCGATACCGCCGTTGACCGTCCACTCTTTGGTCCGAGGGATGTCAATCACGCCGTCAATGATAGCATGCGCCACGTGAACGCCCTTAGGCCCAAACTCCCGGGCGAGGGACTGCCCCAGGCCTCGCAGCGCCCACTTTCCAGCGGCGAAGGATCCAAACTCGGCCGAGCCCTTGACCGACGCGGTTGCTCCCGTGATGATGAGCGTGGGCGGGTGAGGTGAGTTGGGGACTGAGTCCAGCAGCAGCGGGAGTGTTGCTTGAGCAAAGTGAAAGAATGCCCGCCTAAGCATATTAGTTTATTGCACCCAGACTTGGTGAGAATCACGTACACGGTCCCGTCAATGCTCGAGTCGAGATCCTCAATGCCGAGATCCAGGAACGGCTTCTTGGCGAATCCACCGTTGACATTGAAGACGGCGGCAGCCAGCTGACTGCCTGGCAGCTCTTTGCTGATGGACTCGAAGGCCTTCTTCAGAGTAGACGGGTCAGCGACATCTGCCGTGATGCCCACTGCTTGGCCTCCCTCCTTCTTGATATCCGCCACGACCTGCTCGTAGCTCTCCGGTCGGCGTGCAAGCAGCACCACGGGATATTTCTGGGCGAATCTGAGAGCGGTTGCGCGGCCTGGCAGACCTGTGAGCGGAGATGATGTGGGGAGATGGTCGACCTACCGGTTCCGGCGCCGACTCCGGCAACGATGGCGTAGAAAGACTTGGAGGCCATGATGGTGGTGCTGGTTATAGGGCTGCGATATGGTTCTGCTGCAAGTGTTATTGTTCGTTCAGTTGACTTTCGTGGGGAATTGTGCTTATCTTATGTTCAAAAGGTTGGTGATGATGGTCTAATCATTTAATCGCGTGACGTCATTTACTTATAAATGACACCGAGTTATAAATCACCCCCGAGACTGACGTGCTAGCAATGATGCGACTTTGGGTATGGTGTTGTCAGCCGTAAGCAGTCGAATATTCTATTTCTGTCTACGTCTTTATATATATCAGTAATCACTCAAGAGGCTTTGAAGGATACCAATTTTGAGTTATGTAACGATATCCACGACGAGGTCATCTCCAAGTTTATAGGCACATATATCCGGCAGCTACAACACCATCATCATTTTGATTTATCGTTGTTTTGCTCCGTGGTAATGTTTTAGGTACCAACACATAACCAGTGGTTTCTCCTTCAAGGCCAGTACTATGCGAACAGAGTCCGACAAGGCTCTGTTTGGACCTGCACACTGCCTTGATACTGCCAGCCTGACTCTCTGGGGTGCGGCTACTCTCGCCGCATATCTACTATTTAATCTCCAAGTCCTAAATTCCTTTTTGTATTTTTCTACACCATTCTGTCCTGTCATATACTGT
This sequence comes from Fusarium staphyleae, assembly GCA_017140175.1. Classification (NCBI taxonomy): domain Eukaryota; kingdom Fungi; phylum Ascomycota; class Sordariomycetes; order Hypocreales; family Nectriaceae; genus Fusarium; species Fusarium staphyleae. The sequence continues at coordinate 15,360 of JADDON010000412.1, forward strand.
CCTTGACACAGTAGAGGTTCATATACACCCTCTGTCAGTCCATTGGCGCTGAGTATTGGGTTGCTTCGGTTTCAGTGCTTTATTTTGCTGCAACGCTATCAAGGCGCATTTGCTACGTTCGTTCTGGTGTTGTTCTAAGTTTAAAACCCTCAAGCCCCTGTTTATTGTAGCATGGTCTGGCCAATCAGTGAGTGCTCTGCTGATATGGTTTCTTTCAGGCGGGTTACAGGGCCATACCAAGCTATTATTGTCGGGTCGCTTTGTTGAAACAGTGCGCCTCGTGGTCCATGACAAGTCCATAGAGAGAGTATGCACAAAGCTCTATGTTACTATATTTAGCCTTGTCTACAATACCCAGGGGCCATATCCTGGCGGCGCGTAGTGAAGCTGCGTCAACTTTGGGCGTTTCGCTAAGCGCCTCATGCAAGGGCGGCAACACACAAACGATTGGGGATTGATTGACAGCTTGTCAAACACTGAACAATGAGCAATTGTAGTCTGATTGGCTGTTATCATTCAATCATGAAAGAAGCGTATCGCGGTTAATGTTGGCAGCCCATTTACTACGCGACCGTAGGTCGGTCAATGCCACTGATTGCCTGTGCACAAGCACGATATAAGGGACAAGCAAGGCCAGACCAGCCTTCAACTTCTCTCTCTGTATTTCATTCCCGTCTTAATCACTCTACGGTATTTTCTTTTGGATCTTTATTATTCTTTATCTCTTACACTGCCGGCCAGTCTTGTACTCAGTCCTGCATAGTCTTCACTTCACTATACCGACCTCACTGCTCTTTATCAACACCACCAGCCAAACTCCTTCACTTCACTTTCACCACCACTATATCCTCCACAATGAGCAAATTCAAGTCCGCTCTCAAGACCGGCCAGGCCGCAATCGAGCTCGGCCAGAACGTCCACGGCCTCGCCGGCGCCGCCTCCGAGTTCCGCTCCGCCGACAAGGCAGAGCTTGGCCGCAAAGCCGGACGCCATGCTTTCGCCGAGGGCGCCGATACAGGCAAGGCGATGGGCAAGACCTGGCTCAAGACCTTCGAGGTGGTGCCGCGCCTCGTGTGCCGCGGCCTGCAGTTCATCTTCGCCCTCATCGCATGCGGCTTCTACGGCAACCGCGTCCGCAAGGACAACGAGGCTGACGATGGTTTCTCCATCGAATGGATATTTGCCATCGTCGTGGCTGGAGTCTCAGCGACCACGGCGATCCTGTTCGTCGCGCTTACACCCCTCGGCGCGATCCCCTTCATCGGCAGCAAGCTCAAGCTCTTCAAGACCTACCGCGCCTTCGCCTGGGACCTGATCCTCTTTGTCACGTGGATGGTTGCGTTTGGCATCTTTGCTGGCATCTTTCTCGGCAGGGACAGTGACAATCCCTACAAGGGCAGCAGCGTTGGGCCCATGAAGGTTGCGGTCTGGATCGACCTCGTGAGCGCTATGCTGTGGCTTGTCTCTGGCGTATACGGCGCCATCAAGACCTTCCTCGGTGATAAAGCCGACGAGATGACGGACAGGGTGGGACAGAAGCTCTTTGAGAAGAAGAACAAGGCGCCCGAGAAGAAAGCCGAGTACGCTGAGAGCGTTTAAGAAGTTGCATGTTGGTCGATGGCGTGTGCGATATGACTTGGAGTCGCGGAAAGGGTTGAAACAGCATGATATAGCGAGCGCGCGTGTTTTCATATGTGAAAGGTTTTGCTGGGGCTTGGAGTTATCTTGTTTTATATGCATATTCGGAAACATGTTGGATCAAAAGCCGACGAACTCTTACGCTCCTCTAATTTCATTCCTTCAACCACACCCTCAACACCCACCAACACCTTTAAATGCGCCGCCAAGTGATAACATTCCTGCTTTTCCCTTCCATAACAAAAGACAGAACTGCGCTTATAGTTACGTTGTTCAGTTCTATCAGGCTGACATCCACCTTTACTCCCGAACCAAAACAGCCCTATACCTGACCTTTCCGTCTCTCAGGTCCTGGATGGCCTTCTCGATACCTTCAGCTGTCAAGGCATACGTCATCGTAGTAGGCTTGATGTTCTTCCTGGCAGCAAACTCCAGCAGCTTGCGGGTGCTGTCGCGCGAACCGACCAGGGATCCTTGGACATTGATTCCCTTGAGTGAAAGCTCAGTCAAGGGAACAGGCGTTGACTCGGTAGAGGCTGTGAGAGGATAAATGGTACCATCCGTGTCGACGATGGAAGCCAAGCTGCCAACTGTTAGCAAGTCTCGCCCAGCAATCGAGAGTGCTGGGATATACATACCTGCCATAGTCGATATTGGCGCTGCCGCATAGCAGCAGATGCTTCACTGGTTGGAAACCAACGGGAGGTTTGTCTCCGGACTTCCAGACATGGTACTCTGAAGCACCATACTCGGTGGCCTCTTGTCGCTTGGACTCTGAGCTCGACAGAACCACGACGTGGCATCCCATGGCGGCAGCAAGCTTGATGGCGAGGTGGCCGAGACCACCGATGCCCATGACGGCGACACGGTCGTGGCATCGTACGCCATACTTGGTCAGAACCGTCCAGACTGTTGAGCCGGCACACATCATGGGTGCGGCGTCAATCGAGTCGTAGCTGTCGGGAATGGGGACCACACACTTGGCATCCCAGATGGCACCGTGGCTGAAGGTTCCATTGTCGGTGTCTCCAAAGCCGTAGATGGTGCGTTCTCTGCAGTACTGATCCAGATCTGTTCTCCCGGGTTAGCTACACGATCCCTTCAACGATGCGGTATGTCTTTACCAGTGCAGCAGTTATCACAGTTGCCGCAGATCTCATGCGTGTATCCAAAGCCAACCCGCTGGCCGACCTTTGTCGTAGTAACACCAGATCCAACCTCGCGGACAATGCCAATGCCCTCGTGACCTAGCGCGATTCCACTCGGCAGGTAGAGCTTGTCGGTTGCGCACACGCCGGAATGCGTTGTCTCGATGTAGACCTCATGGTCCTTGAGTGTGCGGGACACGGTATCGGAGCTGATCTTTTCCTCGGGGGTCCCGCGGAAGACTTTGAGTGAGATGGTGGACATGATGAGGCGGTTTCTTGTGTATGTATGTATATATGAGGCTATAGTCAAGACAATCGTATACAGAGATGTTCATACAGGAACATGGGTTTATTTAAAGCTATCATCAACGCCTCGAGTGACGTAACATCTCGTCCATCGTCATTCGATCCACAGGAGAATAGTGCCATTTGTAATCTAGAATAAAGAGAATGAGGCGTAGAAGAATTCTTTCGATATTCTTTCTGTGGATGCTCATCGGTCCAAATGTGGACACGGAGGTCCAAATACCTCGGCACGGAGCTCGATTACTTAAACTCACCGACTACAAAAACCCAATGAAAACGAAAACTTCAACGCAGGGACCTCGTTCTAACATTCTTAGCATGGGCAATGCCGAAGCTCCGAGATGCCGGACGCGGCGACGTGTTCCAGATCGGGGGTGCGAAAAGTTCTGCTTATCGTTAGTTTAAAACTCCACCTTGTACTGTAGATCCGTCGGGCTATCCGACAGAGCGAGACGGCAGCGTCCGACGAGCCGGTGATAGTGATGGAGGGGATGGAGATGTTTATTGCCGTCTACGGGAACAGGATGTGGTATGGTGCAACCAACAAGGAGAGCTCAATGGGACTCATCACTTTCAAGTCCAACTTATCGCACGGAACCTCTTCCAATAACTACCTAACTAACTACGGAGTACACTACACACACATCCTCATCCCTCGGCCTCCAACCTCTCCCTCCTCGAACCACTCCCCTCGTCGAAATACGGCCTCTCCCCAACCCCGACGACCCTGTTGCCGAACCGATCACCAAGCCCGTCGTAGTCAAACGTCGCCGAGTGGAAGACGCTCCGGTTGTCCCAGATGGCTATGTCGTTGGGGTTCTGCCACCGCAGCCGCACCTGGATCGAGTGGTCCTTGGCCACCAGGTCGTAGAACCACTTGAGCAGGTTCCCGCTCTCGTCGGCCGTCACCCCGTTGATGTGGCCCACGTGCGCTCCGATCGGGAACACGCTCTTCCACCCCGTCACCGGGTTCGTCCGCACCACCGGGTGGATCGCCTTGAGCTCCGCCCCCGTGTTCTCGGGCGCCCCGCGCGGCTTCTCGTACAGCGAGAACCCGGAGCGCTCGGCCACCTTGCCGAAGTTGGGCTGCGAGAAGGTCGCCGTGAGACCCTCGAGGAACTTCTGGTACGCCGGGCTGAGGTGGTCGTAGACGTCGTACCCAGATGCCCAGAGCGTGTCGCCGCCGGTCTTGGGCAGCTCCGTGAGCCTCAAGCTCGTGTAGTCGGCAGGGACGGGCTCAAACGCAATGTCCGAGTGCCAGATCTCGTTATTGCGCTTTGTCACTACCACGCCATCGTCCTGGGTCTTTGCGTAGAACTTTGCGTGCTGCTTGGAACTGATGGTGCTGATCTCCGGGTCGTCGCCGCCACCGTCTCGCTCCGAGTTGAGCAGCGGGTGGATGTGCAGCGTCGAGGTCGAGGGACGGCCCGTGAGCTCGCCGAGACGGAGGATGAGCTTCTTCTGGAGCTCGTTTGTGAGGTTGTCCTGGGCGCGGAAGAATACGACGCCGCGCTGGGAGACTATAGTCAGTTAGCATGTCTGACTCAAGTGAGGCATCGGCGTTGCACTTACTCGTGATGGCGAGGTCGCGGATCAGCTCGTCCGAGTTTGGCGCTTCAAGCCATTCGACGAGGTTTGCCTTGGGAAACTCGCGACCGATGGACGGAGTCACATCAAAGTTATCGTAGTCCTTGAGAGCACCAGAGAGCTTCAATGGTTGTCTGCCTTGCTTCTTGGAGTGGCTAGGAATGTCGGATTCAATGGCAGAGGGCGCCATCTTGCTGAGTGTCTGGAGATAAGTGTAACTATTGGATCAGTTATGGGCAACTCTACAAGCCCTTCTCGTTACTGGAGATCACAGCACTTTTATACACGTAGCTCGTCAACTCGTCGAGCGGGGAAGATCAAGCATCGAGCTCTGCCCACGCTCGAATCGTCCACGACATTCGGCCATCTCATAGCCCGATTTCTTCATGAACGACAATCATTTCCCCAATGGCGAAACTCGCATGCAGCTTTTCCTGCTGCGACCTTGTCATGTTAGCTCCAAAGCCCATAAGTGTATGCCCTTGGTCAAGATGATTGCGCAATTCATGTCAAAGGGGCACACTTTAAGCTTCGACATGACAGCTCTTCATGCGATTGCCCGTCTGAGTCACCCATGGCCTCGGGAAGCATGACCAATGACTAGCGGTAGACATGAGCTGCAGATGGGGGGGCGCATCAACAGGAGTCATGATAGCGCATGCGATATTGTCGCGTCTAGGAAAGGAAACACTACCAGGGTCAACTGATGACATTGATTTCAGATTTCCAATCACCACCCAATGCAATCAGCCATACGAAGTACTTCGCTTCGTGATTACGGATTTTGTCGAGGGAGATGTAGCAATCCAACCCCGTCAAGCACGTGCTGCAATGATCATCACCACCCTCCAGCTTGGTCTCATCTTGTTCCACCAATCCCAGCTTCAGCCAGTATGACATAGTTAACTACGGAGTAGACGAAAGAGCATGTAGTAACTTATCCCTGTCCATCTAAATCTGTGCGTGCAAATGGGATGCGTCATAGCATCCGTGAATGGCGAGATAGGTTCCGGGCCAAGACACGCGTCACAATCAAAGGATGGAACATGATATTGCTGGATACATCATAATTGTCATCGTAAGTAAGTTAATCTGTGCCGACCAGGGCCACGACACGTGTGTACAATACTACACAGATAAGACATCAACCACCAAATGGCTCCAACATGAATCTTCCATACATGACAACGAACTGGGTTAGGTAGGGTATTGATAGGATATCGCCCAACTTCTAGTGGCGATGTGAAAATGTGAAAAATATTTCCAGATATGAGCCGTGTATACGACCACTCGCAAAAAACATAAACCCTCATAAACATCGCTCAGTGCTCATTAAAAAGCAGAATTATAATAGGTAGATGATATATGATAAACAAGCGCAACTAGTGCTGTTTGGTCTCCGCGTTGGAGATGGCAGCGTCGAGAGCTTCTTGCAAATCGAGATGGAAGAATGGTCGGTTGAGGCCTTGCACCGCGATGAGGCGTGAGTTGGTGGGGTCTCTGGACACAGCCTTTTCAGATGACTGGCTGTTGATGGAGTCGTCAACAGCCTCAATGTCCTGCCGAAGAGGAGCAGTCTTGGATTTTTCATCATAAGCGGCAGCGGTCGCAGCGCTGTCGGAACCACCAAGATCAGCAATGCTGAAGATAGCTTTCCATTGACCAGCACCCTCTTCCTCCTCGTGACGGGGCGTTCGGTAGCCAAAGCCAGCTGCTGCCAGGGCGCGCTTGGTCCATCGGTTCTCGACATGGGCAAAGTGCCAGTCGACAACCTCGGGGGCAGCATACTTGTCAAGCTGGTTTCGGACGTCGATCAAATTCTGGATCGAAGTAACATCAACGTTATTGACCGAGGAAAAGTCCAGGATAACAGCCTTAAGAATCGGGCGCTCGTCGTTATCCTGCACCTTGATATTGCGGGGTTCTTTATCGTTCCATGGTCGATCCTATTGATATCAAGTCAGCTTCGTGTCAGGGCTTTTAATAGACTTTGTTCAACTTACACCAAGCTTGCCTAGTAGAGAGGGGTTGGTACGTCTGCACTCGGCAAAGATGGACTCGGTAAGATGGTTAAGGTAGCGCGAGGCGTTAGGGTAGTTGAAGCCTTCAGCGAAGCGGTAAATAAAGACACCAGGGTAGGGGCTGCGGACAAAGACCTTCGGGTTTGAGCCGTCGTCGTGGTCGAGGGGCAGGAAACCGGCGCGGAGAGAACTGTCGCTGTCATCCACAGCAACCTCTTTGGCAATCGATCCAGGGCTCGAGGTGCCGTTGTTGACATTAGCCTTCATGGTTCGGACACGGACGACACCAAGGAAGCGGCCACGGGTCTTGAAAAGACGGAAGATGACGACAGCGAAGGAGAAGGCGACAGTAGTGTAGATGCCATTCTCGATGGAGCTGAAGATGGTGACAAAGACACCAGCGAAGAAGATGATGACCTCGAGGGGAGAAACACGCCAGAACTGGTAGATGACCTTGGGAGGAGTAATGACGTCGCCGACAGCGTGGATAATGACACCAGCGAGGGCCGCGTTGGGAATATAGAAGAAGAGGGCCGTGAGAGCATAGAGAGCGAGCAAGACAACAATGGCAGTGATGACACCGGCAAAGGGAGTTCGGACACCAGCCTTGGACTTGATAGCAGTGCGGGAGAATGATCCAGTGGCAGGGTAAGCGCCAAGGAAGGGTCCGAGAAGGTTGCTGACACCGATAGCGACAAGCTCCTGAGAGGGATCGATAACATAGTTGTTGATTCGGCCAAAGGACTTGGAGATGGAAATGTGCTCAATCAGAACGACAATGACAGCGGCGGGCAGCTCAGAAGCAAAGGCCTTGATGATACGGGGATTGACTTCGGGCACGGCAGCGTGAGTGAAACCTGGGGATTCGAATTAGTCATTTGGGCGTGGCACGCGGATGAAAATGTGCAGCGACTTACCGCTAGGAACATCGCCCAGGATGCTGACTCTGGGCTTGTCCCTGTGGTGGATGTTCATGCCAGCGCTGATGCCGACATAGAGCAGGATCACAAAGGCAGTTCGCAGAGTCGAGATGAAGAAGTAGAGCTTGGCGCGCTGAGGCTGTTTCCTGGCGAGGGTGGCACAGATGTAGCGGATGCCATAGAGCATGACGAGCGAAGTGAGACCGAGGGCAGCGTCCAGCTTGGTTTCACCAAGATGCTTGAGGGTCTCGATAATGGTTATGTAGGCGGCTCCACGGGTGGGGATGTCCTTGATGCCCATAAGCTTGGGGACCTGACCGGCAGCAATGGTGATGCCGGAGCCAGTCATAAAAGCGCAGATGGAAGGCAGAGGAATAACCTCGACGATCCAACCAAGTCGGGCAAGACCAAGGAACGTGACGATGGCACCAACAATAACAGCAAGGGCCGAAGCGACGATATGACCCTCGACATCAGGAATGGTCTCCGCGGCCTTGAGGACAACGTTACCAGTGACCTGGGACATGACGGCGACAGGCTACGACACGCAAGGTCAGCTGGATTCTGGCATGATCGTCAATGTGGGAGGTGGCATGCTTACCCCAATAGTAATGTCCTTTGACGTAGCAAAGAACCAATAGATGAGGACACCCATGAAGGACGAGTAGAGGCCATATTGGACGGGGAGTTCGGCGAGGGAGGCGTAAGCCATAGACTGGGGCACAACAACAGCGCCGACAGTGGTGCCTATGTTGGGGAGGCAAGGTCAGCAATGGACAATTTTCGAAGAGAATGTCAAAATACTCACCAGCAATAAAGTCACCGAGGAACCAGATCCAGTTATATTTGCCAACCCAGGAGAGGAAAGGAAACAAGTTGTAGAAGTATTGGCCAACTTGGTGAACGGTGGGAGTGATCTCGGCCAGAAACTCGCCGACGGTAGGCTCACGTTCGATATAAGTGTCGGCATTGGAGATGGAGGGAGCTTTCTCTTCAGGCGCTGTGTGGTCGGCGCCAATAAATCTTTCCAGGGCTGACCTGGCGTTTCTGCCGGTGGAGGCCATGTCGGAGAACGGCGGCAAAGACAAATATGCGAAGATGGAAAGAGAACAGCAGGTGAAGAAGAAGCGCTGAAAAGGAAGATGGAATGCTCAAGAACGAGGAGATGAAAAGGTGGACTAGCAACGGGCAGAACGTGGCTATTTGAGTCGGGGAAGACTATCGTGGAGTCGAATGCAGGCGATGGGTAGCGTCTTTCGGGCTATCGCTCGGTCGGTCGGTCAGTGGCGCTACTAGGGCTGTCGCCAAGATGGGACAAGAAGTCGCCAAGTTCGAGTGTGGAGGTCTGGTCTAACTTTAGTCGCTCGTTGGCTCAAGAGACAACGGTCGAGAAGAGGGTGCGACTGCAGGGTCGTCTGAGGGGACTCGACCAAGGTTGAGAGAATGCGAGACAGGGCCGAGAAGAGAAAGAGAGACGAGGAAGGGGTATAAATTTAAGTTTCTTTCCTCTGAAGGACTGGCCACCGACAGCGGCGATCAGGACGGAGTTGAAATAGGAAGAATTGACCTGGACTCTGTGGATCTCCGTCACATCCATGCCAGGCCATCTATCGACATCAGCCCTCTTTTTAGGTACAAACTCCTGGCGCAATTGTCATCTTGTTGCATTATTTCGAACAATATCTTGTACCGATCCATACGTAGGTAAGTACTGCAATGACCAGGGATCGACAAACGCCGGGGAGGCCTGCAGGCGTCTTCAAATTGTATCATGTACCGCGTGCTGTAAGTACCGGATCGTGTGTCTCCTCGGAGCATCGCGCGGTGTGTCGCAATCAAGAGCCAGGGTGCCTGCGAACACACACCCCCAGCTATTGCTCACTCGACAAACCGTCATGATCCATCCAGCTTAACGTCTCCAGGCCGGAGAAACTCCTGGCCTGGGCCTGGGTTGCGCGAACAGGACGGGAGGGCGTGGACTTCCGAATTGGGGCCTTGGTAATTACAGCGACTGGCCAGACCAGATTGCGTGCTGGTCAGGATCTGAGCATGCCATTGTCGCTATGCTCCATGCGGCTCCGCTGGAAATCCACCTGCATTTGCGTTGTTTTCGATGAGCTGAGCTACTGAGCTACTGGTTGACGCTGAGCGCGGCTGATTCGTTTCATGGTCAAAGTTTGTGCTGAGTGCCCGTCATGGAATCTGTGGCATTTCCTCCCTCGTGTGCATCTCTTTTCCTCCCGCTTTCCCAATCAAAGCACGCTTTCCAAGCCAAGTTGGCAGAGCTTTCGTCACAGCAAAGCTCAAAGATGAGGGATCCCTACAAGATCGCCCGCACGACGATATCGTCTCCGATTGCGCCATCGCCCCCAAAGCCAATAGCGGTTGCAAAAGCGTTCTAAAGCGGGTTCTCCAGTAACGCTTTGGCTTGTTTCGGTCTGGTGGGGGCGGGACTAGAAAAGACGGCGCTGTCCTCCGTAGCGGACGGGCCAAAGACGAGACTCTGATTTGCCGCGCGGTGAGATCATTGGGTGAAGAGACCATGAACTCACAAAATTGACAAAGAGAAGAGGGAAAACAGTGAGATGCCATTAGTGATTAGTGATGGGGAGGGAGAGAGGCGAGGAGGGGCAGCCAGGGGGGAGTTGCGGGGAGTTCAGGTAGGAAGCTCCTTCTCTGCCAGCCCGCATGGTGGTTTCCCCGAGGGCTTTGTGTTTTTGGCACTTCGTTCCTTCTTTCGGGGAGATTTCCAGGCACGCGATCGCTGTTGTAGAAGGAGCCATTCTCACCTCATGATCCAACTTCTCATCTACACATTCAATGCATCTCTTACCATATGATACACCTCATTCCCATTCAATTCCAGGTCGAAAAATTACCACCGCCAAAACTCGCATCTCGTTTGCCTCATTCACAAGCCGTCTCCCAACTCCCCGTACGAAAATCCACACCCTTTCCCTATTTAGGTGATTATTGCACACCGGCCCCACTTCTCCGAACCACACATCACCATGGAATAGAACACAAGAACAAACTCTACGATCGATAACTACCTACTGTACATACTCCGTACTCCCGTGGGAATATCACCGAGTTTTACACTCCACCCTCCCAGGCGATCTATGTACAGTACGAAGCCTCAGAAAGCAAAATCTCTCTCTCATCACCAGTTGTCCAGCTCTGATCAGGTTTCGAGAGCATCTCCCGCCGGGTCGTGGCTTGAAGCCGACAAGCCAGAACTATCCTTAATAGATTGAGTTGATGGTTCAGCGATGACTCTGATTTGAGGAAAATGACACCATGCAATACAAGTTGAGGATTGCAACGGACTCTCCCTTGTTCGTCGAAAAAGCTCACATACATTGATCTACAGTACTATGTGCGCCAGATGATACAACACCCCTTGACCTATTCGCCAACAGCCGCAGCCCCCTAGTCAAGCGCCGGATCCCCTTGGGTCTCGCCCGAAGTGCACACCAAGATTAGGCTTTGCATCTAGCTTCCCGGGGCTGAGGTCGCGCGGTCACTATTCAAGTCTAGACTCTAATAAAGTACAGCTAATATGCACAAGGACAACCTCCAGAGCCATCAAATCTCAACGTCGAGATGCCGATCTTTCCAGCTCGTCGATCTCGACCAAATGTGATCCTTCATCCAGACAGCTGGGTAGCCCTTTGCCCGCGGCCTACATAGCAGTACTCGCGAAGCTGATCTTCCGGCGCGGTCTAATTCCTCCGGCTCATTAAACTAGATCTGACGCAATGGACCCTGATATATTGCTCCATCCCTAGTTTGTCGCTGTCGACTCTTTTGCACTTTTTAAGTGACACGAATCACAGGGTTGAGCCGAATATCGCCGTACGCACGCTCGCCTCATCCAGAAAAGGACCTGCTCGGGAGAACCGCAACATCTGCAGCATCATCATCACGGGCCATCGCCATCTTCGCCTGGAACATCGGTGGTTCCCCGTCTTTCGTCATCACAAGATTGGAATATAATCGGTTCTGCCAGAGCACGCCATGGGGCCGTTCTTTTCTCCCCCACCCGCGCCGAGCTCCCGCCGGCTCGCGAGCTGGGGGCAACCTCGTTCATGGAGCTCCTCCCCTTTTCATGCTTTTGCATGTTGATTGGAACTGACAGGGTGCCCTATGCCCCATACCCCGGGCCGTCGGCGCTCGTGCGATGGTCCAGCTTGGCTTTGTGGAAATGGCGTGGCCTGGTCTAAAGGGCCCATATAGCCTGCATCTTCTGGCTGGCTCCATCGACTCCCGTCTCGGCCCCCCACGGTTCACAACGCCTCTCGACATCAACTCCCGCCGTGGCATGCGTCTTTTATTCCTGGGCATCTCGATAATGACTTGGCAGGCGCAGTAACGAAGCTCGTGATGATGAGGCAGTTGACCTGTGAGGCTGGCGCAATGTCGATCCTTTCATGAGGGGGGCTCCCAGTAGGTTGACGAATGTGTGACAAACTGACGACGGCGCCCACAATCCCATTTTCCGACTTGATGCCGCCCCTCTATGATTTCCAGCTCGCTTGCCTGCCTGCCACACGATGGCGTTTCCTAATCGCTTCCTTTTGGGGATGGCAGGGGCGGAATTCCATGCCAAGCACGAGATCTGCCCTTATTCCCTCCGTTCCCAAGAGATTTAAAGATGGTGTGGTGCCGGGGAGTCTGCGTGCGGTGGCGTCTTGGGTCTCGAGTCCCGGCGCCAGGCGATTCTGGGTTGTCTCTCTCGTCGCAAGCTGGAATTCACTGTACACTTCTTGTACTTGGTACTTGATCCCCTGCCCAGGCCCATGTAGTAGCCCCCCCTTCCCTCGCCCTTTCCGCGCGTTAGGTCCTTGGCGGGCGCAGGTAACCGTTGTCTCTACCGGGAATGTGGTAATCACCAAAACCATCGCTGCACACGAGCACGTCTTCCCCCTGTCATGAATTAAGAGGCTCTGTGTGGCTGTTCTCCGTTGTTCTAAGGCCTTGGCAGCACACCTCTCTCGGCATCACGGCACAGGACCCTGCCGTTCGAAGACATCATGGTCAAGACAGCTTCATGTTCATACGTGGGATTTGCTTCTCAACGACGAGTTCGTTCTCAGTGATATCCACCAGCAGTGGTCTTAGAATCCCAGAGGCTTTTGACGTCCAGCCTCACGTCAGTTAGTTCAGGATCCCATTGGGCGCGATTAACGTCGGCATCGTGGGCTGGACTCTCCACCTGCCGCTATTGGTTTTCGCCCGCTGCATGAGGGCATCCTACTGACCCAAAAGAAAGATCGCGACCGGAGATGGTATCGCCAACGACTGGCTGGGCAGCCAAGAAGTAATTGCGTCGACAGCCATGGCGATGGTGAAAGAAGGACAAGACAACAGGAGATGCCGCGATGCCGGCCTGGCGTTGATTTCGATCAGCACATTTCTGCTGGCTGCGGCCCAGGTCATCGATGGCTCCGATACTGGAGCAGCCAGCGCGCATGTGATAGTGATACTGTGATAAGGATCAGCTTGCCTGAGATTACAGTATAACTACCTTGTAAGCAGTCCTCATTAAGCTTATTCCGACCCACATACCGTATCCCCAATGTTATCTAGCATTCATCTCGCCCTTGTCATTCGATCTGAGCCCGCAGCAATCGCGTAATGATGGATGTTGTGGGCCGACATTGGTTAAGCCTTGAAGTGAAGTTGGGAAAAAGAAAAGAAGAAAAAAAATTCACGCAGCTTTGTCCAAATAGATCGGGCCGGCTCATTTTCCATTGCACTGGGGTTTTCGGGGAGTTCACGAGGAATATCTTCTTTCGGGGAGTATCTTCTCTCGGGGAGTTGGTGAAGCAAGCACCTTGTTCGGGGAGTTGGGAGGGATACGGAGATCCGTCATCGCGAAGCCCAACAGCGTTAGAGCTTAACAAGAGCCCAAGTCGCAGAAAAGGGAAAACGCGTGGCAAAATAGGGACTTGGGCGTCAAGTTGAGGCGTTCGTAGTGTCTGTCCGCTGACTCGAGGGACGCCATTTGGATCGAGATCACCACGGCATTTGAGCTAGAGAGATGCCGCGATGTTATAGCGGAACGCCCTTTGTCCGGAGCTTGTAGTCGGGCTTGATAGTCGAGACTACTCCGTACGGCATTATTGAATCACCTTAACATAATTAGGTATACTTAACTTGCCACTCTTCCCCAAGATAACAGTAGCTAGTCCAACGTCGCCCCGGATGACGAGTAGTGGCAAACTTCATAGTTGAACTGTAGCCTCACAACAACAGTTAGTTAGTGAATAGTCTTTGATAAGAAATTCATCAAAAATCGCGAGGGCTTCTCTGCTGTTCAATCGATATTTTTGCATAAGCCATAGGGTAACCTTACCGATCGACTTCAAAGAGTACGGAAAGTTAAGTTACTTTATGACTAGCTTCTCACTACTGGTCATTCACCTGCCGTGAATATGTATAATGGCTAGCTTAAGGTGTTATAATGGTTAATATTGAATAGCAGAACTATCTTCTATCTTATTTTAGGCTATATCTATCAAAACTTTTGTCAATTAATATCTCATCAGGTTCGTAACTCATGAGATCTAACCTCGCAATGCTATAGGTATATAGCCTCCACGATTTCATGATCCCCTCCGCCGGTTACACTTTCGTATGTCATTGTAATATCTTCTGTTACTCTTGTGTATCACAGATCATACCATGAGTTTGGCAAAAGCCCATATTCAGACTTCAACATGGCCCCCGCAACAGCCTCAGCTATCACAACAATGAAACATCCACGTCATGACATCGCTACGAATTACCATAATAACTCATGAGTGCTACAAAAAGAAGCAATTGGATCTCATCGAGTTCACTTTTCCACAAAAAGGCGTCACCTGTGATACCCGATATTTAGCCTGGTGACGTTTTTAACCGCCCGATCTAATGTCTTGTTTTTGTCATCGACTAGCAACGCAATCTACCCTAACTCTGAGCAAATCAAAAGATCGGCAACTCACCATGGCTGAATACGCAAAAGTCTTGACTGAGGTGCCCACGGGTTTGCTGAAGCTCCTCAATGGCCAGCTTCCCTACTCGCTCCCGCTCCTTCGACGCCTGCAGTTCGCCCAGTTCGAGGGCGGTTTACTCCCAACTGCGAGAGTCATCTTCATCTCAGAATCGACTGGCTTCGAGGAGGATGAAGCACCGCCAAGCAAGTTCACTGCGGCGTATATCGATGTCGGGGGCGGCCCTGACACGCAAATGTGGATATACTCAACGCTAGAGCATCCGGATGAGTCCGCCTCAACAGACAGTTCCATCTACGAGCGACAACTTGCAAGACTCGTGGACGAATCTATAGGTATCGCAAATAAATACAACGGGAAACTCGTATATCCCGGTGCCGTGCTGCTCGGAACCCTGCACGACTCTGTGCGAGCAATCCTACGAAAGGTGGGACGCATTGAGCCGCGAGAAACAGGAACCTACGACAAGTGGCTCTTCAGGTATGAAGATATACCAAACAGCGGTGACGAGCTTCCTGAAGGCTTGAATTGGGGAACTGCAAATAAGGATGATTGTCGTGTTGTCGTCTCCAGGACGGACATTCCGCGAACAGTGTAAGTGCGCTGTAACCTCAAGGGAATATATCATGGCTCATATATGATATAGAGAAGTCTTGAGTAGAATGCCGAGCTTGGTCATTAAACTCGACGACGGGACTCCTATATCCTGGGCGTTTATAGGTTAGGTTCTCCTCATCCACAACTTCTCATTCTAACGTGTAATTAGGGTTCGATGGTTCGTTAGCCAGTCTACACTGCGAAGTAAGTCTGCAGCCCGTTCTGTTTAGCCACTCATCAAAGCTAACGGTATATGCAGGAACCCTATCGTCGACGCGGCCTGGCCAAAACCCTCGCCGCAAAGCTCTTCCGCGAAAAGATGCTCGAGCTTGCCGATGATGGATGGTGCTCTGCTGATGTGTCCCCTGATAATCAAGGTAGTCGAGGTATGTGCAGGAGGCTGAATGGCAAGCCTTCCTGGCGGGTCTCGTGGTGAGTTTTTAACTGTCTTGGTTGAATTTAGTCTATGTCGGGCTGACATTGGATCTCTGCTAGGGTCCTGTTATTTCTTGGCGAGGAGTTGCCAAAGACAAACGGTATATCGAAGTAGCCAGAAACATGGGGGGTTGCATGGCCTTGCACTTAAACCTCAAACCTATCGACGGTGTTGGTTGTTGAGGCCTTTTAGAGCTATAAGTAAAGATGAGTAGACCATTATTAGACTCACAATAACGGTAATTAAATGGGTTTGCATGATTATTCTACTAGAAAGAACTTCTTGATATGGTATATCACGCCACTTGAGCTGGCCTGTTGTGCCGGGAAGTTATGTCGCTCACAAACCAATTGTTTCTGCTGTTCCTCGCCAAACCATGCCATCTTATGTGATGAAAAGCCTGTTCCGCATTTCAGGACATGGCCCCTCTCTTCTATTGCCGCTCAGAAATCAGAAAATTTACGGTTACGATGCGTTTGGAGTCCGCGGATCTATCTGCGTTGACGAGAAAGTCAAGGATGAAGTGGCCAGCCAGACGAGGCCATTTCCTTTAATCCATGGATCTTCCTTTGATCATATATCGACTGCTCAGCTGTAGAAATACAGGCATCCTGCTGCACCCTATTCTATTCGGTTGATCGAGCTGGGGCTACCACGTATCTACAGCGGTGTGCTTTAAAGATGCGTGTGAAGCGTTTCTCAGCCTGATAGCCCAGAGCAATGCTATCTAGTCCTTGATTAGACTCTGACCAATGACTTCTGACCTGAGAAAGCAGTACTTGCTTGCAAAAATCGCATATCATCAGTTTCGAACCTCTAGGACATACTCTCCAAACGATCCTGGCCATGGCACCCCGTACATTCTATATCCCGGATCTCTACATCAGAAGTAAAAACACGCAAGTAGCTCGACATACAGCTGTTTCTGATGATAGATTTTCATGTATGGAAAGGATATGATTAGCATACGACAGCCGCAATACAGGTATGCACCTCTTCCCAATGATCGATCTCATACTCGTCTACACGAAGTCCTATTCTTTACATCGGTAAACGATGCACTTGTTACAAACATAGTTACTTTCCATCCACCTATGCCCCGAGTTTATAGCGTTATCCTATGGGATCCTCTAGAACCTGAGAGGATAAACTGTATGCTTGATAATTTCTTACTATATGTGATAAAAGCAACACTTTTATAGCAATAAATAGACTCTTCTTCTCTATATTTTAACTCTTCTATCCTAATACTCAGTCTGTATAGTTACTTAAATATTAGCTTCTTAACTGAAATTCACTTTTCTGCAATATGAACCCGGGGTCCTATAATTAGCTTGGTATTAATGAGAGTTGAAACTTTGGTTGGAGTGATAAGTAGCTGTATCTAAGAAAGGGGCTATGGAAAGAGAGAGACGAGGCAGCGTTAGAAACATATATATCGATAGCGGAGTCAGTCTCCGTAGTGAGGGAGAGGTTATTATGATAATCGAATTGAGTCTTTAAACGATCCTGAAAGACTTGATCTATTCCTAAATGCTACCGTTATCGCCTGAGTACGGCTTATCCGGCAGCTGAGTTAAAAGTCCTAAGAAGCTATTCTCTACCATCACTTCACCCACGGGTGCTTACACGTTCACAATGCGTTTATCAAAAATGATAATTGATCAGGGCGAGGTTCGAACTCGCGAAGGTTGCCCCAGCAGAATTCAATGACCCATATTACACAGGATCATCAACTATTAAGAAGATCTTTCTTAAGTCTGCCGCCTTAACCACTCGGCCACCTGACCATTGAAAGTTTCCACTCCAACAAGAGTGTAAACTTGAAGGAGCTTCCACACAGCATACCTCATGCATACTAGCAGTATAAACCCACACTGAGTTCTCAGACTCGGAAGGATTTAAAATGTAAACCCAATAGATAAGTCTTTATCTTTAGCCATGTCTCTCTTTCTTAGAAAAGGAAGCTTTGAGGCAGCTATGGCTTCCCCGTGAAAGAGGAGGCTGACAAAGTATTAGCATAAAACATATCGGCTGAAGTTGGGAAAATGTGCAAGTAATAATAATAAATCCATTCTAAGTCTCCCTTCAACTCAGATACAGATATTTAGACTATAGTAGACAACTTAGTGGCCGTTTGTGAAAGTGATAAACGTTCTAGAATACTACTAGTAACCAAGACCTACATGAACAGATGGGAGGCTTGAGGGGTCTGTCCTTGAATTTATAAATTGTTAGATCTATACAGACGCACTGGAGAAATGTTATATCCGGGCTCTTAGAGCAGTGATCGGGGTATTGGGAGCCCCCCTGGGAGAGAGTGAAGTTGCTGAGGCCGAAACCGGCTCCGGTACCGACGTGTCGGCCTCCGATGTAAATCATACGTTTAAGATGGTCCCTGGGAGTCAATCGCACGTTCTTATAGTGCAAACAAAGCGTAAGTTGTGCCGTGGTTAAGGCTAGACTGGTGCAACCTGTTATGAGTCTGGTACTTGCACCTAGAATAAATAGTTGTACTCGCAGTGGTTGTGACTTAACTAGTCGAGGGGCCAGCAGGAAGAGAGTAACAGCAAGGCGGTTGAGAAACTGGACAGCATTCTCCGGATGTATATAATCGCATCCTATGTGTATAAATAAGGAAATGTCCCTTTCAGTTCATATTGGCTTACATTTGTACTATGTAATCGCATCGCACTCCGAGTAATGTCCGGCGATCCGGAAGACATGGAGAGAAAAGCGGGTCTGCACCCGGAGCGTTGCGCCCGGTTGGATCGGGGATTGAGCTTCCAAATAACGTTACCTTTGCAGGCGGACTTGCTAAGATCTTCGATGATGGAAATTTGTCTGTGGTCTGCACAGATTCAACTCCGTATAATAATAGTGATGTAATTACACTGGATCAGCCTCGCAGGGCCTTGGTCCAACCATCAATCTCGCCTGACGTCAACGACTGTGATGACAGGATGACGATCTGATCTGCGCCAACTACCACATGGCAGCCAGAGATATAACAAACTTATATATCTCAGAAGCTCAATTGTTCTAGCCAATCTTCTAACTAGATCTCGAAGGAAATATTGCGTCAACTGTCTTTCTATCAGGATTCAACATGTCAACCCCAGCAGCTCCCTTCTACAAGCTCCGTTGCGGGTGCAACCAGTACCCTTGGGGCAAGCAAGGGTCAAACTCATTGGCCGCACGACTCTGCGCAAAGACTCCAGGATGGGACGGCGACGACAAGAAGGACTTCAAGATTGACGAGAATACATCTTACGCTGAGATGTGGATGGGCACATACCCCGTCTTGCCGTCCTATGTCGCCAGCACCAGCGAGGACCTCCAGGACGTATTGGACCGATATCCAAAGGAGCTTCTAGGAGACAAGGTCACCTCGAAATTTGGCACTAACCTCCCATATCTTCCAAAGGTCTTGTCTATCGCCAAGGCGCTGCCGTTGCAGGTGCATCCCAATAAGGAGTTCTCGAGCAAAAAGCACAAGGAGGACCCCGACTCATTCACAGACGGCAACCATAAACCCGAGATCGCCCTGGCTTTGACCGAATTTGAGGCATTCTGCGGCTTCAAGCCTGTCGAGGCCATTGTGGACGTGCTGCGATACAAGCCTCTGAGGCATTTCTTGGTCGCTGGTGGCGCTACTGTCGCGGACGAGAAACTCAGTCAAGAGGGCCTGCGCCAAGTTGTTAAGACGATCCTTAAGTCTTCCGACGAGGACATCAAGGCGGCCTTCCAAGCGATCAGGGAGCTTCCCGACTCCGCTTTCGCCGGCCTCAATTCTGCGATTCCCGAGGTCGCCAAGAAGCTCGAGGGCCAGTTCCCTACCACAGATCCGGGTAATCTAGTCGGCCTACTATGCATGAACTACATGCTCCTCCAGCCCGGCGAGGTCATCTATATTCCCGCAGGCGGCATCCACGCATACATCTCCGGAGACATCATCGAGTGCATGGCGCGCTCCGACAACGTCCTCAACACTGGTTTCTGCCCCAAGGCGGACCGTGACAACGTGGACGAGTTCTGCTCTGTGCTAGAGTGGGAGCCCACCACTAAAACACAGACGGCTCTCCAGGCGCAGAAGTACTCCCGTAGTAAAGAGGGCAAAACCAACATCTTCCGGCCCCCCACGAGCGAGTTCAACGTGCTGGCGACTGAACTTGGCGCCGGCGAGCGCGAGGTGCTGAGCGAAGGTGGCCCAGCGATTATCCTCGCAACGAAGGGTAGCGCAACGGTCAAGGCGAACGGTGAGACCTTTGAGCTAGAAGAGGGAAATGTGTACTTTGTGGCACAGGGCGTGAAGCTGGACTTTACTGCCGGGGACGAGGGCTTGTTGCTGCATACGGCGTGTGTGGAGTGATTTGATGATACGACCTGCTGTAACAGTAGTTGACGAAAAGCGAGATATTACTTAAACACGAAGTACTTGAATGACAGAGAGAACATATCAAGTTAATACTTTGTGAGTTGTAGCCGAGTTTTAGGTTGGGGACAAAGGGAGTACTAGGCGTGCTGGTCATTGACATGTGAAACATCAGAGATCCTGAGTAAACTCTGGGTACGTATGTATGCTTATTTATGCATGGAGAAATACGGAGCGGCGTGAACATATGGTTGGGTAGTATCTCCGGATGTGAATGTCGACTGGTGTTGAAGCTCCAGGCAGCATTTGGAGCTGCCAAGTATTGGCACTGTGCAGAGTACCTAAACATAGTGGGCTTCTCTTATTTGCAGGGACTAAAACACATTCTCGCTCTAACTAGCCACACAGTACAGTCACTCTTCTCTAGGTTCCCTTTTTTCATGAAAACAATGCCAGCGATTTCGATTCTCTTTTATCATCAGGAAGCGCCAAACCAAATACTTGCGATTCACGACTCTCATTATATAGAAAGCTTTGTTCTTCCAATCTTTGTCTCTGAGACTCGCATTTACACTTGATCTCGCTGCCTAGCGACCACAGCGTCGATAGGCATCATCGATGTCGACCTTTAATGGCATCGTGTCGGAGTTTCCAGACATACGAAGTGGTTTTCCACCTCTTAATAGCTTCTTTCACTTGACTAATAATACGCAGTCGACTTCTTCCGCCGCAACCCCGATGTCCACCCTCCCCTTGCCTGCTTCTTGAGCCATGTCCACAGTGATCACCTCGCTGGCCTGGAGAGCTTGCGATCTCCCTTGTTTGTGTCTCCATCTCATATGATACACGGTTTCTGACCAAAACCTCTTAGTGTTTACTGCTCCGCGGCTACTCGAGAGATTCTGCTGCGGCTGGAACGATATCCTTGCCGCATCAACTACGCGAAAGGCATTTTGGAGGCTCGACAACAGACATACAAGCACCTCAACAAAGTTTTGGTGAGCAACTTGCTCCATCATGCGCTGACTTGGCTAGTTAATTATTCGCTAGAAATCGTTGCCTTTGGAAACCCCGACGAGCCTCGAGCTCCGCCCTGGTCTCGAGATCCAAGTGACCTTATTTGACGCCAATCACTGTCCAGGGGCCACCATGTTCTGTGAGACTCGTCTTGAACTTCTTTCTTACCCACACTGACAGCGGAAGTGATTGAGGGTAATGACAAAGCTGTTCTCTACACGGGTGATATTCGCAGCGAACCATGGTTTGTCAACGCCATATCCCGAAATCCAACCCTGGTCGAGTACACCTCTGGCCTTAAGACACTAGACAAGATCTATCTGGACACATCTTTTACAGAGGACGTACTCTTTCAGACAAAATGTCAGGGTATAGCTGAGCTACTGCGTAAGGTATCAAAGTATCCTAGCGATACAGTTTTTCACCTGCAGGCGTGGACATACGGCTACGAGGATGTCTGGGTTGCTTTGTCAAAGGCTCTCAAGTCCCAAGTAATGCGAATATCCTTGAATTTAATGAACCACGCTAATAATTCCAGATACACGTCGATGACTACAAGCTCCGCATCTACGGCGCCCTTAAGTCTCGACCATCAGAAGCCCGTTTCGGTCCTGACGTTCACTTGACGCCCGAGTCGCCAGCCCTCACAGGCCACATGTGTGGAAATACTCCGCACCCTGGATGCTTGACCGCAGATAAGAATGCGCGTCTTCACAGCTGCGAGAGAGGAAACATGTGTGAGGTTGCTCGTCGGCCATCCACGGTGGTTATCCAGCCTGTCATCGCCCATCTTCCAACGGGACAGGATTTGGCGGAGGTTGGTGTCGGAGGTGGCGGTGATGATCTCCAGCGAGAAGCAGAGCTAGACTCTTTGGATCAGACGAGCTTGGCTAGTCTAGTTAAGCTGTTCGTTGAACCTCTCTATCTTCCGTTGCCGGAATTGACCCCTACGCAGGCTCCTGTCCTCAGGCGCGTTACCGACAGAAACTCTACACGCTCTTAAGGAGGTCTTATCGCGGGCAGTCTGGACAGGTCGAAATATCCCACTAGACTGGGATGTTGAATCTCTGAATAAGCACTCGGCGCAAGAAGTTGTCTTGATGCTTGCCGAAAAGCTGGAGAAAAGAATTATCGCGGCACTTGCTGAAAGCCATCCAGAGCAAGCTAATCTACCAAAAACGATCCGATTTCCATACTCGAGACATTCATCTTACCCAGAACTCTGCCATCTGGTCGAAGCCTTTCGACCCAAGGATGTGTGGCCGTGTACTGTTAATCCTACCGAATGGCTGAGAAATGGTAGCATTCTCCTCCCATACTTGAAGTCTCACTGACACCGTGAAACAGAAACCTCGATTCGTTCTCTTTTCGGACAGTTTTGCTCTAGCGATGAGTTTGCTCATGATATTTACATGCAAGCATTTGCTGAAAAAAATGCACTGAACGATCCAGCTTGCCAACACGATAGCCAGACCACCGTCAACTCGATCCCTCCACCAAGCTCACCGATCAGTGAACCGCAAAACATGGAGCAGCACCCCAGCCCACTCAAAGAATCTCATGGCGGGGGATCTCATGCGCTACACGATGTCTTTGACAGGCCCCCTGGTGCTCTGCCAGAGACCCAGCTCAGCATCCACGCAGGGGGGTCAGGGCATAACCCCCATGGCTCAGAAGTGTTGCCAGGAAAAGGATATGAAGACCAGCGGACTCAATCGACGCAGTCGAGCATTGTTGTACGAACCGATGATCCGTCCCTGGCCTATGACGTCCCAGAACACTCCTCTCGCGCTCATTTGGGTGAACCAAGGCCTTGTTCCCCTCAGCGTAAGCGAAGTTTCCACCACTTTACGGATGACAACCAAGGCGATACAAGACTGGAAACCCCCAGCCAGGCCGGAGATTCATTCTGTTCAGCGGCTTCACAGCAGGAATCGGCAACTCGCCACGACGCCTACCTGCAGATGCTTCAGAATATGACGACAGATGGTTGGGCGCCAGTCCGGCTCATATCGACAAGCAATGAGTATACCACCACGGAAAAGGAGCTTTGATCTCTTTGGGCCGTTGGACCATTAATAAAATGCGAGTTCAACCGGCAAAGAGGCAGCGTGGGAAATGCGCACAGTTATTTCCAATCGAATTTATCTTTACTAACCAACTTACAATACCAATACCCGAACAATGTAATACGGCCATACCTTGACTTGGCGCCGCTTACGGTTGAAGCATCGTCGACCCACCTAATATAGTTAGCGGTTAACTACAGCACCTGAAGCTAGTCAAGGCCCCTGTAATCCCCCGATGGATGGAGCACCTCAGCCAATGGAAATGTCAGCAACGTCATTGATGCCGATGAAACTCGACCAAGATCTGAGACGGCCAGTGTCGAGAGTCTCTCTTGCGACAACCATTGAAAGCTGCCTGTTGGTATCGGCGACTCTATGTCAGCTTGGGAGTTATAATAGGGCCCTACTTGAGACTCTGCAGCATCATTATCACCATCGACATCACTAGATTCACCACCAGTTGACACACCATAGCCATCATCATGACCGCCCTAGCCGATCTCTACGACTCCCTCACCTTCACCCGCCTTTTTGTCTACGGGTTCTTCTTCCTCATTGTCTCTTTCATCGTTGACTCTGTAGGACAGCCTCGGTATCCCTCACAGATCCCCGTGCTCGGTCATGATGCGCGGGGCTGGTTTGCCAAGATCCGGAATAGCATCGCCTACTTTAGCCAGCACCAGGTCTGGATTGGCCAAGGCTACGAAAAGGCATCTACCCTCAGATTTAACACGGCGATAAAGATGCTAACTGAGAATAGTATGGCAAGAAAGGCCTTTCCTTTATCGCTCCGGCGCCCATCTCTCGCCCGCCCGACGTCATCCTCCCACGGTCGCAGATAGCCTGGATGATGGATCAGCCCGACCGCATACTCTCGGCTTCCCATGCCCACGACAAGATCTTGTACACCGAGTATAACTTCCTTGGGGGTGATCTCGCCGCAGAGCCGTTTGCGAACCGTGTTGTGCACAAATATCTAGCTCGCCATCTACCCTCGCTTATACCCGTCGTTGAAGAAGAGGTCAATGCTGCGGTCGAGGCCGCGCTGGAGACGCTGATGAAGAAGGCAGCGGATAGTAAAGATGGGGATAAAGTGGACGCTGAGGGCTACGCCAAGGTCAATCTCTGGGACCTTTGGCTCGCCATCATCCCACGCGTCACCAACCGTCTCCTTGTTGGCGACCCAACTTGTCGCGATCCCGTCTTCCTCCAGTCTATGGTGAGCTTCACCGACGACGTGGTTAGGAACAGTTTCCTCCTTCATGCCTTTCCTCGCATTCTTCATCCCATCATCGGTCGTCTTATCACCATCCCCAACTACCTTCATTGGCGCACGGCTTCGCTTCGGGTGCTACCCATCATTAAGCAGCGTTTGCAGGACATGAAGCGAAAGGATGCTGGTGACCCTGAACTAAAGGACTGGGTGCCCCCTGAAGACTTCATAACATGGGATATCCGTCTTGCGAGCGCGGAAGGAAAGCCATTCGAGCTAGATCCCATTGTCATCTCCAAGCGTCTGCTCCCCATAAACTTTGCAGCTATTCACACCACAGTTCTTACAGGCCACTCATGGATGCTCGACATTCTGTCCTCTCCGCCTTCTGATCACGTTCTAGACACCTTACGCGCTGATATTCTCGACCATAAGCCCGCTCAAGGCCATTGGACGAAGCTCGCACTGGCCTCACTCTTACGCATTGATTCATCTATCCGTGAGTCGCAGCGTCTTAGCAACTTTGCTGCCAACCTGGTGGAGCGACGGGTTGTTGCGCCTGAGGGCCTACATAACCCGGACTTTGGATGGACACTACCACGCGGGGCCTTTGTGACGGTCAACCTCCAGGGGACGCATCATGATGAGGAGATCTACAAGGGCGCCACGAGTTATGACCCCTGGCGATACTCTAACGTGAGAGAAGATTGGGAGGCAAAGGCCGATGAGGAAAAGAAGGCCAAGGAGGATGAGGGAAGAAAGGCGAGGGGGCTGGGGATGGTGACGACGAGCGATGCGCATCTGGCTTTTGGCCATGGACGACATGCTTGGTAAGTTGGCCTTCCTTCTTCCAGTACTTATTAATATCAGTGGCCTATACTGACCCATTGTCACAGTCCAGGAAGATTCTTTGTCGCCCACGAGCTCAAGCTCATTATGGCAGCCTTTCTTCTCAACTATGACATTAAGATGATCGATAAACGCCCCAAGCCCCAATGGCTAGGGGCTACGATCATCCCGCCTCTGGATGCATGCATTGAGATCCGACGGAAGCAATCTGTATAGACCTAAAGTTACGCATATGCTCTCAGTTGTATTCTTCCCGGGCCTCGCCGTCATTGAAAGATATCCCCTTACGCTTATCCTGCATCAGCCGACCCAACGCCTTGGTGCTTTTCCACAGCAGCTTCTGACGTCTGGTGATGAAGCACGAGTCTCGCCATTGGAAAGACAACCACGGCCTCCTGCGCAAAATACTGAACAAATGCTGCTGGCCAGATACCGACGGTCTGTCTCTAAGACTTGACCAGGCTGTGGACCGAGCGTAATACGGAAAGCTATATTCAAGGGCTACCAATGCTGCCGCTGTGCCACCATTTCTGGCTGAGGCTTCGAGGATAGCCTGACATGCCAGCTCATTCGTGGGCTAGAGACACAAGACGTATTTTCATCACCTGTTCTATCAGCGCGGTCACGACATCAGAGTAAAAGTCGAACGAAGCTTCCTCCTTGTCGATTCGGGATCTGGCCATGACTCTAGGTGTGAAGGAGGGTTCGGCTTGGTTGAGATTGCATGTTGGTGAAGGTATGGAAATAGTATTAGATGGCTTTAGGATATAAAGACAATTTCGAATCTCAATCCTGATTCTAATTCCAATCTCACTACTATTATTCCCTAACCCTAACCAACCCTGGTATTAGACGACACGTGTGAACCGCCGTCTCAAGTAGCAGTCAAGTCCGATAACCTGGTCATCGTGAGCTGCCTTTCTCATACGGAGTACTCTGTTCTACAAATGAGTCCAAATACAGTATCAACGCAGGCAAGCGTTTCAAAGAGACATATCCGTCAGTCAGTATCTTTTAGGTCACTGCGTTGTACAAAATCATGTTACAAGGCCCAGTTGTTGTCTAGGATGGGAAAGCATAGATATTGGCATATCGATGTGGTTATTGAACGAAGTGTAGAGACGCCCTGTGGATTTGCATAGAACGTCCATAGATACGACACCTTTTGATATGAAGACATCATATATAACGCTGTAAACCTCGCCCTTACAGATCAAATCCCAGTCCATCTGTATTGCCCAAAAAG
>JADDON010000413.1:0-15151 GCA_017140175.1 Fusarium staphyleae
AGAACATAACTAAGTGTCAAGCATCAAGCAAAAAAGAATGCCGTGTAAAAAGAAAAACATACAACAGCAGGGATTCGCTGGTCGTCACCGACCCAACTACTAATCCGCCCCTCACCGGCTTGACTATGGGAGAGCGGACGGGATCCCGTATTTTCCGATGGGTATGGTCGTATGTACCAGATTGAGCATAAAATGCAGTATATATACCATATTCCATCTAATGCGTGAGGTGATACGGAGTAATTCAGAAAACGATAACCACTCGTTGCTGGCTCATGATATCGTTCCCATGACCAATGTTTCTGGCGGATCTGAAACATAGCACGTTTGAATAGGGAGAGATCCATCTTTCGTTTACCTACAGCTATACGTGCGTATCTTCTTTCTATTGGAAGTGTCTTTCTCAAGGATGTCCTTGTCCTCGCTCTTATTGTCTTGCCTCATTCGTGCCAACCTTGCTTCTTCTTTTTTGCGTCATTAGACAATACATCGGAGCTTGGCTTTTTGCTCGAGTAACATGTCTTTATCCTCTCTAACCTTGCTTTACTTAGGTTCAAGTTTCTCTGTTGCCTTGTATCGCTGTTCTCTGTCAAATTTCTAATGCTGATGGGTCGTTTCATCCTGTTGTCGATATCTTCTCTAGCGCCTCTCCGACTTGCCTTGTTGATTAGCTTTATTTCACTTCTCTGGTAGTAAGGGCATAATGTTTATCTGGCGTGGCAAAAGCCTATACATGTCGCCATTGCGTACTAGTCTAATCATGAGAGCTAGCTGTAAAGTGCCGTTCGCCTCTCTTTCCTTGACCATGACCAGCGAAATAGATCTCTCCTATAGTTCACTATTTTACTCTACATTTATCTATCCATTCATTAGAAGACGTGAAATGCTCGCTTTGATTTGTTTAGTTTCTTGAGATCCATTCTGCCTTATAATATAAGTCTGTATGGCAAGCAGAAAGAGAGAAAACAGTACGTCGAGGTTGAGCATCCTACCTAGCTAGCTAGGATTTGTAGTTTTGTAGCTCAAAAATAATGGTGTGAGGATGATGCGATTTGAACGCATAACCTTCAGGAAGCTCCAAGCTTGGACATGGTCTTAACTGGAATCTGACGCGCTACCGTTGCGCCACACCCCCATTTTGTTATCTTATCTAAATCTAGTCTGAGACATACTAAAAACCAGGTACTGTACTTGGGAAGCGTCAATGGATTGACACCTTGAACTGAGATTCTCTCACCCTTAGCTTCGCCTCGCTCAGATACAGAAGAAACTCAGGTGGTCTGGGCCTGCAGGAGGATTGCCACCTCCCACTTCACGCAAGATGACGCTCAAAAGCACGTAACATAGGACCGACAGTGTGGGGAGACCTGACACTTCTGCAAGTGTCTAGAGTGAGTTCTTCTGTTCAACCAAGAGGGAGCTTTGACACACGTTTATGTGCTGATAGAGCAACTAAAGAAAGCTGTGCTTCCGTTATTCATAACCCTCCGACGAGATAATCTCTCGCATTGAACGGTTGATCCCCCTGCTTGGCAGTAAAGTTCGTTCCTCATTGGCCTCGTAGCACAGCGGCATGTAAACGTTGTGACCTTTATTCGGCAAACCCAAAATCAGTGGTTCCCCTAGAGATACGGAAGGCTATCAAACAGTATGGAATGGACATGTGAAAGAGGATACATATCAATTCATGGCGCAACACGCATTGGCTATATATAATCACTAGACAATACAACTCATATCCAAAATAACATGGTACCTACCTGAGCTATCTTGCTTACCACCCACGGTTTCTCTTCATTTCATACCACCAGTTACGCAACATCCAGCCATCAAACTCAGTAATAAAGCTAGAACTACCAGCCAGCATGATGAAGTTGCGAATTCCAGTAGGGACCCAGTCTAATGTGGGAGTCAGCCATCAAATCAAAGGAGTTGAGATAGAGAACAAACCGTAGAAATCATCCAAGCCAAAGGTATGTCCCATCTCATGAAGGAGGATTTCGATGTTGGAAAGGTTAATGCTGTTCATAAAATACTCTCGCGCCATCCTCTGACCCCAATCACCCCCAGCACCACCCCCAAAGCCGTCGGTAAGCCACAAGGACTGATCATAGTGACGAGCAGCACCACCAGGGCAGCGGCTATAGTCCCCGTTCTGATTGAAAAAGCGTCCACAGGCCGGAGCACATTGAGGAGCACCCTCGCTATCTCGGTCGGTATAGACGTCAATGCCGGACGTGGACCCTTGGAGCAAAGACCGATCGCGTACGGCCCAACCCACAACATTGACCTTGATGTTAGAATATGGGAAGCCATCGAAGCCGTATAGCCACTGAAACCATTTCTGATACTGCTGGTTATAAACAGTAGCTATCTGCTTACGCTGGGCCTCAGTGACGGGCGTGTTGGACTCCCATCGAACACAAACATTAATGGATCTAATACCTTTCGTTAGCCTTTTCCCATATGCTTCACCGAAAGATAAAATAGGAAAGCAAATACCCTGAGGTAGCTCGTATCTGATCCCAACCATAGTTACGGAATCCAAAGAGACCAGCGCCATAAGTGGCCAGACAATGGTCCCATACTTGTTTCAGAGGCGTTACCAAGTTAGATGGTGGATTCCAACCAGACTGACGTTTCAAAGGACGGTTCCAGCGCTGAGTGTCGCGAGTCTCGTGTGAACGAGTCTCTGGAGCAGCCCAGACAGAAGAGTCACTATCCTGGCTTGAAGAAAAGTCAAGACCATTAGAGGCTGACGCAAAGGCTAGAATGGCCGAGGACAGAACTGCGAAACGCATTGCGATCTGAGTAGCTGAACTGAAGTGGGGAGAGATGAGTGTTTGAGATTCTCGGATTTAGCTAAGTGGTCGTTCTCGATACTAGACTCCGGTTTTATAGTCAAGTAGGTCACCCAGTATTAATGAGCTGTGAGTATCATAGCTCGAATACCAGGACTCATGTACCACTCTAAATGGACTCCATTCGGACTTGTATGGTCCGGATCCCATTTTGGGAATAAGCATAAAATAAAGAACAACGCGCGCCAATCACGATGACAACTAATACAGAAGACAAGGATAAACACCTTCCTAAACCAAGGTTGATACTGATACAAATATTCAGTCTGGACGATGTAAGGTCACATCACGAAAGAAACATCGATTCATTGGAGGATTTTACTGGGTGGAGGAACGGTTATTTGTGGGATATTCAAGGATACTAGTATGATGTAGCATTGCAACCCATCCTTGAATTTGGTAGGTTTCGTCTAAGTTGAGCGATCATCCGTGATCCCAGATAGTCAGGAGTCTTTGAACAATGGCAAAAACAGTGTTCTCCTCATGAGCATTTTCAAGGCCCGGCTTACGTCAAGAATGAGGCTCGAGCTGCGGCAGCATTGTGTAGATTGGCCTTGTCACCACTACTGGCCTGCTGTCTCGTATCGATTCTGATACTACTAGACTTTATTTGTAACAGGATGAAAGAAGTGTGACTGTTTTTTGACTCTGAAACCCGGAGTCAGAAACGTTAAATATTGAACTTGAGTTCTGGGGCATCATCCAGTGTAGAGTTGATCACGAATACATAGGCAAATCTTGCACTAGCTGATTTAGATATGCCCATCGGAGATAGAAGTGTTGACGAGCCTAGCTAGCGTTTACTGTCAAGTAGGTATCATTCCTCGTTCATGGATAGTTTGTTCTGCTGACTCGTCCGTGCAGCGAAGAGTAAATGAGGCCACATGAAAAGAGTTCAAGTTATAGAGTGACGGATGGACGATGAATAAGACGTGGTTAGTTATATACTGCGAACTCTCTTATTTTCTCGGTATTTTATCACCTGAGGGCATCTGAGCCTAGCCTTGGGTGCTTTCTCGGTATCTTGTGTCTTCCTAAAGAGCCCTATTATAGATACTCGTATTGTCCACGCTCATTACAACTATATTTAGTAACCGCTGTTAATTATCCCTTCCACGCACAAAAAAGCTTCCTGGCATTTGTCGAATACACACTCTCCAGCTTTCCTTGTCTTCCAATCCGGCAATTGTGTTGCAAGAATTCTTCCAGATTTCCATTTGATCCAGCTCTTTACATGGACACAGTGTTAACCTCGTCCACCAAAGAAGGTGCCATAAGCTTACCATTGACCCATTCTTTATTTGCTGCTTTTGTAAGAAGCCCAGTGCCAATTCAGATGATTCGCGAATGGACCTGGGCGTATATATGGCTTCCGTCGCAAGTCACTGCAGAACGGACACGAGTATAGGTAAGGGTATTGAAAGTCCCTTGACGCAACTTGCAGGCCAACCATTCCGATGGGAAGATCATTATCTCGCTGGTACGTTTCTAAGAATTCGATGAGGTCGCTGGGGAGTTTTGAGTGCCATATTCCAATTGAGTTTGCCGCATCGACTTGATGAGAAAGCTCGGTAGAGCTGCTTGCAGCTGCTTGTGATGAAGGGCCGTTGAGAGGAGTGAACGTAGGGTGGACATTAGATATAGCCGGGGAGCCCGATGCAGCGTCAACTGAATCATTGTTTAGGGCTCCAGTTGAAAATGACGTTCTATTTTGGCATGAGAACGGTTGACATGGTAGAGACTGGACTGCGGAAATTGGAGTTGGTGGTTCGTTGCCTGTCAGTTGAGCGTCTAGCTGCTGTCTAGGAGAGGATAGATTCTGTGAAATATAGGAAGTTGACTCAGGCAGAGGCTGTTGGTATGTTACTGTTGAACCTGACGAGGGTGAGGCTTGCGGCACTTGTATTGATGTTGCTGAGAGAAACTGCGGAGGCTTGATTGGCTCTTGAGTATATGGTCCTTGGGCAGGTGCTTGTTGGCTCTGGCTCATCAGAGAACTGATAGACGGAAGACATAACGAGGTCGTTCGTGCTGCATCCAAACTTGAATATTGGGGCTCCATCTCTGACAGAATTGGACGCAGCTGTGGTCCATCGGAGACCACCTCTTCGGAGCTAGCTCTGATGGTATTGGCTATTTCGTGGCTGCTGTGCAGTTCTTGTCCTATCAATCCTGTACTATTCCCTGCAGAAGGACCGCCTTCAACGAAAGGCTCGTCTATGGGTTCGAAGTTGCTTTGTTGAGGCTCATTGTGTTGAGGAACATCGCCCGTTTGAGACCAGTCTGGTACTAGTGAAGTCCTTTCGTCTAGCATTGCCGACGGAAGACAAATCCCAAGTGCAGCATGCGCTAACTTGAAGGCTTCAGAAAGACCGAGAGCTTCTGCAAGGTCACTCACGTCTGCTTCTTGGCGGTGCTGGCTTTCTTTCGTTAAGTCTTGTCCTTGTCCAACATCATGGTCCAGCCTTTCTGATGCTAGAAATGTGCTATTTACCGGTACCTCTGGCTCGGAACTTGATATAGAGATAACGTCTAGGTCAGGGTAATGCTTTTGCTCATGTTCTTCGATGCCTTCCGGGGGTGGCGGCGGCGGAGCAAATCTGCTGTATCCAAACTCATGATCGGACGGGCTTGGCACTGGCTGCTCTGCTGTTGTACAACCATGGTCCTGAGGACTCTGGTCCATAGGTGGTGAGTGAGCTTTATCAGATTCTCGTCCAACTGTGTCTGATTAGCGTGGTTCCGATTTATGTAGTATCAGAATCTTACCATCTGGTGGTGAGGCTGAGTTGTTATTGTGCTCTCCTGTTTCCTCTTCTGTTACGACAATACTTTCCTCAGCCAGTATCGGCTCATCCTTTGCCCTTTCAGCTGCGCGAAGCTTCAAGAACTTGCGAACAGATTGAATATTTGGTACCAGCGAGTTGTGTTTTCTGCCAGTCATATTAAAATCACGGAGGTCTTTGGCAGCAATCCAGCCAACGGCACTCTTGTCCGGGAAACTTTGGCCATCAAAGTACATGGCCGGGAATTCTCGTTCTGTGACCAGAGATTGGCCATCCTTATATCCTTCTCCCCAGACATAGCTGCCCGTCTCGTTGTCGTATTCATAGCATGACGGTATAATCTCTTGTAGGCGAAGACTCTCGAGTGAGCCGGGGATGCCTACGCTTTGCAGGTCTTGCATCGGAAGAAGCAGCACGGCTAGCCACTCTTTGGACTTTCCCCAAAAGGCTAAGTAGATGTTGCCCGCATCTGGGTTAATGATGCCCTCAAAATCCTCGTTGCCGGTCAAATCACCATGTCTTCTATGCCCGTGTCGGGTTGGTCGTCGCGGTGGCTTTGCAGTCGGAGGAGGGGGTTCGGGGATGTCGGATAGACCATTAGAGACAGTTCGTCCGGTTCTCGGACGTCTGTTGCTCGCAGGGCTGGAGAGGGGTCTTTTTCGTTTGTTCTGCTTCAAACGATAAGTACACACTACATGTCAGCAAGTCATGAAGCACTGACTGGTAGAACACCTGCAGTGTGGTTTGACGGGTCTTTGCTGGTCGTTGATACCTGCGCCTCCGTTTCAGCCGGCATCTCTTCTTCTGGTGTTGGAGCTGGTGAATGAAAAGTATCGACTCCACCAGCCTCAACTGGGCCGTCGTTCGAGAGAGTTTGAAGATAAGATCGAACCTTTTCGGGTCCAATCGCTGTCAGGATGTCGCTGTAAAGTGCATTCACTGTTGTCTGTAACTTCTGACTGTAAGCTTCCTCCTCCTCTCGGGCTTTGGCCTTGTAGTTAATCTCCAACTCCTTCAAATGGCCTCCAAGCTCCACGATCTTGTCTTGGGAACTGTGTAGTTCTGATGGTGCGGTTGATGCCAAACTTGTCCATATTTGAGTTATGCGATGTCGAATTACCTGGGTCTTCTCCGCGTAGATCTCGGATGGAGACTTGATGCTCGCAAATTCTGAGTCGTAGTAAGCTACTATTTCCTTGATGCCCTCAACCTGTCGTGAAACATCGTCGGGTGACATATTGATCCCCGAGACGCGTCGACGCGCGGGACTCTATCCGTACACGAGTGGTGATTGAGACACCCCCGGCTTTCCTTTGCAGCGAGCGGGGTAACCAGTAGTCCACAGAACTCGCTTGTTGTCGACAGAGGGATGGATCTTGTAGGCCTGATGAAGCCAAGACGAGTGCGCAGACTCGAGAAGCAAGCTTGGCTGACTCACTGCCGTATACTATACGAGTGGCTTGAAGAGGTTGAGATTACCTGCCGCCAAAAATCTCGCCATTGCCACCTTATAACAGCTTGCCCATTGGATGGTTGGGCTGTCTCAACCAACAGCCAACATTCAGCTGGTAAGCCACGTGACTGAGTGTCTGTTGGTTCAAGGATATGGTATCACAAAAAGCAAAACAGCTTGCCTGAGGCATAGGCTACATACAGCACTGGATGTCACAGCGATACGAGATGGGGATAAGCTTAGCTAGATTCTATCGTCACAATAGGCTAAGTCTATAGCTACGAATATGGCGACAAAGAGACGATAAGCGACAGGCGAGAGTAATCCATCCAAATCTAGTGTACTAACACTACTCCGTACATGTCAGTCATTGGATTTGAACGGGAACATGCATTACCATCTCAAGAAAAGGCGTAAGTTAACCAACGTTGGCCAAATTACTTGGATCAGTAAAGGGGCGAGCAATGGACGAGGCGAACATGCTAGGTTAGTTACGAGTCCAAGCAACTTATATACTGGATCTGAACTTGGTCATCCACACTGCAAAGTCTTCCGCACCGCACATTTTATTCAACAGATATTGATATCGGTCTGACATGAGTTGTCCTGACCCATAGCTACCAAGCCACTACGCAGGAACAAGACATCAGTCACATATCGTCGAGTCATGTCCATCAAGCAAAGGTTGCGTGGTCTAGTTGGTTATGGCATCTCGTTAACACCGAGAAGGTCCGCGGTTCGATCCCGTGCGGAACCATTCTTTTTGCTCCTCTGGCCCTCATCCACCGAACGTCTTTCAGCTCTGTCATTTCATATGCTTACTTTTAGGCCCCCAGTATTGGTCAAAACCATAACAACATGCAAGTGATACCATGGCTACCCATGGGTATACCTGTCACATTGTCAATTATTAATCCCCAGTTAAGCCAAGTTTCACATAAGACGGTAGGTTTCTGAGACTACAAGAAACAATCGAGGTTTCATATTCAGCTCGCCCTTTTGAAATCTGAAACCCAGGTACAATGGTCTTCCGTGCTCGTCATAAACATATTTTCCTTTTCCCCATATACTATCCATTCTTCTCCTTGCAAAAGGTTTCCATAGGTGCCATCGCTTCTCTGTAAACAAGATCCTCCAGGTATCAACCAAGTCCTACCACATTTTTCGATACATCCTACACGAAACCCGCTCTTCAAGCCATGCTCGGACCTTATCGAGACCAACCACGTCATGATTCATCTCTGATGTAGAGTAGTCGTCCCCATCGTCAATCCATCCCAGTGTGCCACGACTAGCCGTCAACTTGTGTCCGATCTCGCGACAGGAGCCGAGGTCGGCCAGGACAGGCATGTTCTGAGAATTGACGAGGATATTGGCCGGGTTAATATCATTATGGGCCATTCCCATCTTGTGAAGATGACGGACAGCTGACGAAAGAGCCGCCATGAAAGCCCCTGTGTCGACGGGGCCGACGGTCTTGAGGTGCCGGTTTAGATCGTTGGGTTGCCTCTCGAGGACGAGGCCGGTAATGCGCCCGCGCACGACGCGACAGCCGTGGAACTTTACGAGGCCGGGATGGGGCCTTTTGGAAATGACCTGGAGAGCGTGGGCTTCCTCCAGAACCGCGGCCGGTAGAACGGGAAGATTTCCCTCTTCTTTGCACTTCTCGTACAAGTCTAGAGGTGGTCGTTTAATGAAAACGTCGTCCCTCTCGCTGATGTCACCAGGCACGATGGTAAAGCATTCTCGAGCGTATGATATTTTGGGATATACATGGTCGTCGGGTATTGGAGCAAGCGCCGCCGTAAACTGCTCAAATGATATATCTTCGGCGCACATGTCCAGCCGACCATAGTATACTACATCATCATCGTCGATGGCAGTGAATGTCGTGTGCCGAGAGTCCCTGTGATGCTTGTCGAAGGACTCTTGGACAGTGTGCAGATCACTCCAGCTCCTAATCACCGGCGACATGGCAAATATTGAGACTATTGATCTGCTGAAGGAGTGACAGTATAGGAAGCCAAAGCGAGAGGAAGGATTAATGGCCGAGGTTGGATGGATCGGTAAAGCTTCCGACGTTCCTGATCTTCGGTGGTTTTCTTCCGTGCCGTCTCGGGCCGTGATTTGCCGGTTGCGACCCGTACTTTCGGATCAGGTGACCAACCATGTTGTGTTATTTGTACCTTAGTCAGGGGCTCGTCCCCCTTGTTATCCTATCACCCGAGGCGTTGGAAATGGCAGATCATGTGGTGTTAATCAGTGGGTTGCTAGCAGATAGTTTCGTCTAGCTTACACTGGACGTTCCGATCATTGGAGTGAGAGTCAAAGGCGAAGAGCAAACGTCATCTGGATGGCGCGCCCATGAGACTCCGTCGCCGACCATCTTCTCTGTGCGCCAAGAACCGGACATAACGAGATGCATGTTGAAAGCAGTGCAAATAGCTGGCACAAGAGTGGAGTTATTTCTGGTCACAGATGCCTGTTTAGCTCAGCAGACAGCCGTCCAGAGGTACCTACATATAAGTTCATGAGTGAGACATTTATGAAACTAACATTGGCACGTACTCCGTACAATCTTCCCATAATCCAATCAAAGACATGCCTTTTACAATCAGCAAGTTATGTATGTAAGTTGTGCTTAATTACATTACAGCCCAAATGTGTATAGGAAAATCTTAAGAACAAGGCGCCGAACACGCCTGGGAACACGAGATACGCAACGGAAGAGAAGTCCCTAAGAATCTCAAGATAGAACGCGCCAGTACTGACCAGCAAGGCGTTAGCTAATGCGGGGCTCAGCCGTCTCACACCCCAAGATGTTTGATCAAGGAATAAAATAGCTAATTCAAGCCTGCACCATGTTCAAGAAAGTGTGGTGCTAGGAGGGGGCGTATATAAAGCTGAACAGGCCAAATATTCTTAAGCAATGGAAGAAAGTCTTACACAGATAGTAACTCAATAACTGTCTTCTCCATTTCCTACAGTGACATTGGTACAATTTAGTTGCAATATCTGCTGAGCATGGAAGATATTTAAAGCCACCACAGTGAGTCATCGCCATACCTCGCTCGAGAACTGTATTCACGTTTAAAATTATGTCAGAATCACAAAGATCACGACGTACATATATACATCTAGGACCGTGGCTTTCTCAGAATCTACGCAATAGATCTCCATAAGCGTATAATACATCATTCCACTACTACTAAGCCGCCTACAGGACTGGAAAGGCCAATATCATACGTTGGCCGCATCAAACAACCAACTCACCCCTGAAAATGTGCGTAACCACTTGGACAGCACGCTACTGTGCTATTTGTAAGTACCTGGTAAGCCAAGACGATAAGGTTGAGAAGTGCATTGCCGTAAGCAAAGGGGAGTACGAGAAATGCGTCAAATCAAACAGATATCACACTAGCTTTGTGAAGTCCTGCGACTGTAAGCTATGCCTGGCAAAGCTTGCAGAAGCAGCGGCCGCAGCGGGAACTAGCTAGTTAGATCTCATAGGTAGATGACATGATACGTTATGCCTCGGAAATTTGATTGCTCCCAGCCTTTTGATGTTATCTTGCTTCCTAAGAGAACTTATAATGGGTTCGAACTGCTAGAGCTCCAAGATAACCGGTTAAAGATGTTATCTTCCTCTCAGAAAGTTACCTTTCACTACATGCATGATGTGCTACTGGGATCAGCTATGCTCCTATGTCTATTTAATACCGTGCTTAAATATAATATAAGTCTTAAGAAACCATAATATGAGGTGATCAATAGTTTAATTTCTGAATTCGTCTCTAACAGTAAGCCACCACTGTATCCTATACCTTGGGATATAAATAACATGAGAAGTAGTATTGCTCTCACAGTTTAAGCCTTGGGTGTAATATCCTGGACGGGCCTTTTCCCGTAGACGACGTAACTGCGAGCATTACTGTCAGTACATGTAGTGTGAGTGCCCCCCTAGACGGGTAAGATAAGAATCAGCAGCTCACATAGGGATGTACGCGTGGATACTTCTATCTCGAAGCTGTGCTCTCACCGCAGTGCAAAATACCCGAACCTCGTCCGCGCTCCAGCCCAAGAATCTTGTGAACAGACCAAGCAACAGGCCCTCCAGCCCATTATCCAAGTTGGTATATGACCATCTTCCCAATTCTTTATAGTGCTTGTTCTTGGGCCATTCATTAAGAGGCCACTTGAATCGTCTCTCCATAACGTCTGTGAAGCCGGCCTTTTCGAGGAAAGTCTTATAGTTTGGAGCGAGATTGACAGGTCGCTGGGCTTTGGCACTAGCTTCAATACTCAGCTGACCAGAACGCGCCAACTCACTGTCTACGGGCAGAGTTCCATCGTCAGAAGTAATTGGGTATGCTAGATCTTGCATTTCAAGATATCCTCCAGGTTCAAGATTACTGTGGAGACCAGTGAGAAAACTCCGTAGACAAAATGAAGCCAACCACTCACTCATAGGCGTTTTTAATAAACTTTTCCATGTCGGCAAAAGATCCAGTCATGACACGCGCAAAAATAAAGTCAAATGGCTCAGACCAGGTCCATTCTTTTTCGAGATCATCAATTTCGAAGATGCAGTTTGGTGGGACTCTGTCACGTCTATTAGTATTTCAGACTCGCTTGAGACATGCGAAGGAAAACCGCACAGTGACGGTTGAATTGGGCTGAGATCAACCCCAATAACCTATATCAGTCAGTCACAGCGAGATGATACGAACAAAAGATGGGCCGTACCTGTGCTTCGGGGTGGAGGTCGGCTAGGCCACAGACATCAGTCGTTTCATCAATAATCCTGGACACTAGCGAACGCACCATATTCAATCGCCCAGATGCCAGTTCCAGTGCCGGCATCTAAGACTCGTCGGGCGGACTCTTTGACCTTGGGGCAGAGGCCGAGTTCACCGTGAAGCGTTAAGAGCCAGAGGTTATGCTGCAAATCTGCACCCGCTGCGTTAGCTGCACTGTTACCCCATCATCCAACAAGGTGAATTTACCAAGGCGATTACTTTCCGATTCATCGTTAGGAAAGCTGTACTCTAGTTGAATCGTCAGTTGACCAAGGAAGGGTTTAATGGCTGAGGAGTGAGTCACTTCCAGAACTCATGGCGTGATAAGTCCGCCCATTTTCTTCTTGAAATCGTAGGACGCTGGATCGAAGAGACTCCAAGCTCTCTACATCAGACTACGGCTGCTCAGCTTCAACATTATAGATGCGAGGCCAGCAACAGTGCCTTGGGTGGAGCGGAGTAGGTGGCTATTTGCAAGCTAGACTTACGCTAGAAAAAGCCGAGTCGCCATCGTCAAACGTGTCCACGGTCTGTTTAGTCACATCAGCAAAGTTGACACTGCATTTGACAGAAGAATGCTCTGCGTACCAGCGGTTCGTGGGCCTGCTCAATAGGAGTAGCCATGTTGTGAAATTTCTAGCGAGATCCTGAAGTACGGGCTGCTCCTCAGAATGTGGCCAACTTGAAGAGACGTGCTGATGAAAGGGAAGAGAATACTGACTTGTTTAGTGAAGGAGAATCTGAAAAACACCTCATGTACGACCATGCATCTATTCCCATGCTCACTAACGTAATACTGATGCATTAGCCAGGCACAGCGATATGACTAGTCAGTTTATCCACAGACAGTTCGGTAAGAGACAATGTAGTTGATGAGTATCAAGTCTACATCTTAGGTAAACCTGAAAAGCTGATGCCTTACAGCAGTCAATTAGAGAGTAGTTTTCTAATTTCTAATACTTGAAAGTGCATATATAGTGTACATAGCCCGATAGTAAAGAATAGTGGACAGAATGACTGATTTCTGTGTTTACCGCAAATGCAACGTTGCTCGGGCAAGATCCCTGGCTTTGAGTATTCCATCCAGGCTTCCTTGTACAGTCACCGTATTCGGGCGGGGAACCCTGAGATGTCTGCGGCATAGTTCCCAGAGCACCAATAAAATCTGTCCACTGCCAGTAGAAGGTGATGGTCTTTGTAGAGTCGCAGAC
The DNA here is from genome assembly GCA_017140175.1 of Fusarium staphyleae. Lineage (NCBI taxonomy): Eukaryota > Fungi > Ascomycota > Sordariomycetes > Hypocreales > Nectriaceae > Fusarium > Fusarium staphyleae. Next base: position 13,111 of record JADDON010000413.1, read on the forward strand.
AGTAGACCGCAGTGGGAGTTGTGCAGTCGTTATGAATGCCCTCAGCGTTTGCTTCGCACATATATAGTCGGAGGTAAAGAAGATCCTAAAACGACCAGATAAACCCCGAAAAGATATAACAAATTTGTATTTAATATCTAAAACCTCAGTGGCCTATTGCGTGTATGTATCTATTTGCGATGATACAGCGGCTGGCCCTTTGTTCAAGTCCACAAGTGAAATCCCTTCAGCCATAATGGAACATGAAGGTATGGATTCCATGGAGTAAGAATAGGCTAGATCTAATCGAAGATCGCAAATAGCAAGTACCGTAGCACATAAAAATGCTTTAGGGTAGTAGATAATGTTCCAGACCTGGCCAATTCCTGGCTTATCCCACTGCAGTTCTGGCAGCATCTACGCTTGCATATCAATTAAGCTGTTTGCGGACGTGACTCTTTACCCAATTAAGAGAACGTGAAGTAGTAAGAGAAGAGATGACGGAGATCATTTGCAAAATCCGTGGTAACAGAGTGCCAGAAGTGATCCTATTACGGGTCATCTGGGTGCGATGGCCATCTGACGAGACACATCAGTGATGTATGCCCCATATCTCAAGATGCCTCTACCTGGTTACGATGAGTGCATTTGAAATCTAATCGGAAAATTATTCGCCACATCCAAGGAATGCAGGGTCCAGAGATCTGAGGTTGAAAGTTTGTGTTACATGACCGGACAATGAAAAGCCATTGGAGACTTTGTCTTGCGAAGCAGCTCTGGAATTTGACCTATGTCATGGAGGACATCGCTGCCGATAACCCGAAACTCTCTTCGATGAAGTTGACGATTTGGACCTGGCACTAATAAGTAGGCTTTAGACCAGTGGCGCTTCTACCCCTGCATCAAGATTGACATCAAGCCACATCGTCGTGCCTGGACTGAGTAGACTTTACGCCACGTCGAGCATCTTGGAGTCTGGGCTTGCTGGCGTGAGATCAGATCAAATAGATAGTAGGGCCAGAGGGTATAAGTAAGTGTCAACTCTCTGTTTGGACTCACCTCTTGGCCAAGTTTCAACAATATCTCTTCAATAATCCTCGATCTGCGATCATCCCACTCCCGCATCTATTTAAGCCCTCCCTGTTCAACCTCCTTGGTCGACTGAGAATAACTGTCGAAACAACATCATGATATTCTCCATCCAGCTCATCACCGCTGCCCTCGCAGTCTCGGTTGCTGCTATCCCACCCAACGGCGGCGGCAATATCAAGAAGCCATCCAGCGTCATTACTTCAACGACAGCTATTCCCACCAACACCCAAACTCCCCAAACTCGACCTTTTTTCCCCTTCTTTCCCTTCTGGCCCTTCAAGGACGCCAAGGCCGACAAGTGCGCCAACGAGTACAACAGGTGCCAATTTGTCTCACCCGCCAACCAGGCATCTTGCGCGTCAACCTACTCCTCTTGCATTGCTGCCATCTCGACTGCCAGTGCTTCTAGCACTAGCAATCCAACCAAGCCCACTACATCAGTCCCTGGTGCTCCAAAGTCCAGCTTGCCCCAGGTTCTTCAGTCGATCAGGAAGCACAGGAAAGGTGTCAGGAAGTGCAATGGCGCATACAATGCTTGTCGCAACAAGACCGGAGCCAATACGACCTCCTGCGCTGTTGACCTTGCTGCTTGTCTCGCAGCCAACAACAGCCTCACTATTCCAAGCAACACTGCTACCAGCGCCGCATCCGGCTCGACTACCACTTCGGTGGCTGATCCTAACGCCGTCGACCCTGCTATAACTGATCCTGCTGCGACTGACTATGGCTCTGACGATGACGACCTGGATGCCACTGCTACTTTCTAAGCGCAACGGTATAACGTATGCTTTGAAACATTGTGGCCACGTGTGATGCTGTTGATAATTGTATGGCGGCTAAAAATGGTTTATATGTGTTTCAGGTGTTATAGGAAGTTCTTTTTCTGTCTTTGAGAGTTAATCATTGTTTAAAGAACCGGATTGCTTATTCAAACTATTTTGGCTATTTTCTTTTCGGGGGGGGGGGGGGG
>JADDON010000414.1:0-24840 GCA_017140175.1 Fusarium staphyleae
TAGCCTAAGATGAATTAATATAATAGAAGCTATTAAATATTAAATTAAGTAATTAATTATAGTATATAACCCCTTTCTAAAGGCTAAATAAGCCTTATATATATATATAGAAACTGCTTATATAAGGGATTTTATTTATATAGCTAGCTATGCGATATATTATGTGATATTAAACGCATAGCCAGCTGTGCGGGTATGAGTCGCCAGATCTCTCTAGCGGCTTACCTCATCACTTCCAGAGCATCACGTGTAATTAAGAGCTGTAGCGTTTTCAGGCCAACCTGGAAGTGAATTACCATGGTAACCCCAGATTCTGTTCTCATAAGCAGTTTTAAACGGAGTGAATTCCTTCTAAGCATGGAGATACCTAACGTCAATCGACGATTAATAGATAACGTACGTGATTTGGGTCTGGCGGCTTAATTTTTTGACAGCATCGTCAATGCCCTGAGGGTATTGGTGGCCGGGGATCATCGCCACACTACTCCGTATCTCGGTCAATTACAGTATATCCTATGTTACTTTTGCTGGCATTATCCAGGACTCAAGGTATTGTGGCTGTCGCCGATTAAAGGGTTATCCGATGCCGTCACTTACGCTGGCCTTGTCATGACGCTCTCCTTGAGACACCATCTAGACTTCTGTGGCGATGGCTGAACAGTGTCCATGATGGATGCACTGCAGGCACATGCCACTGATAAACAAGGAAACAAGACAACTAGCATAGAGACGATATGCCCTGTCCGGATGACTGTGGGTGCACCGACCGTGGAGAAGAGATTCGCGGCGCCTCGTCCAACAACAGGAAGCCAGCTCATCTCAGTCATCATTCTTCCACGCGGTGAGGCTTGAAGGACTTGACCTCCTTGAACGACTGGCACCACTCGGCCGAGCTTGGTACATAGGATTTGTGAGCGGCAGCACACCCCGGCTTCTAGGTACGTTAACCAGGTCAAGCTTGTTCATTAATTCCTCCTGGGATACATAGACGGGACGGGATAGACACCGCCAGTCTACCACAGACTAGGATTGCGGCATGTGACACGACGCAGCCCACCCTGCCCAGCAGCAGGCCATCGCCACTTTAGGACCCTTAGAGTACTGACATGCACGGGCAAGGGAAGCGGAAAAGACTGACATGGGAACTTGCAGCGTCATTGCATTAGGTCGAGAGCGTCTATTCGCCCCCGGAGCAAAGCTACGATTCGAATGGTGCGCCTGAGGATATGCGGGCCAGCGATAAGATGAGCCAGCTGGTGATGCCATCTTGTTCAGACTCTGACCGTCTCAAAGGACTGGCAACCTCCATCAAACGGGCCAATCTCCTAGATGACCCCCTTTCCGTTCATATCAGACTTTCAATGCATTGCATCGACGGGCGCATATTTGACTTCTTTCCGGTCCGGCCGGGTCCCGTCTGTGTCATCCTTTGGCGTTGCGCCGTGTGCATGTTGGATGCTGGGATAGACATCCAGCTCTGACAGCTCGTCAACGTCCTTTGTTGTAGTGATAATCCATCCACGGTACACTAGCTGCCAGCCGCCCCTCCCCTCCCTCTCACAGGCGCAACACAGAACCTAGCCTCGCCAATCCAATCTCATCTCACCCATCCCATGTCATGCCCATCCACTCACTCCTCGGCTTGTTATCGGACAATATGTCTTTATTACTCCGTCTGGGAATGATATCTTAATCATCTCGTCTCCTCTTCTTGCTCTCTTTCTTCAACTTTGATTCCTTATAATCCCATATCTCCCATTAGCCCTGCTTGCCAGCCGGGCTGTCTTTCACTATCGGTTACTGTAACGTTAACTCTCCTACGAATCTGGCCAGCCTGACATGGGCCACATTATTGTCCACCACCAAACGCGCGTAGAGATCTCCCAGATCCAACAACAAGGCTTGACCCTCTTCGACGCTCTATACAACTCCCTTGTTCTCCGGAATATTCTCCCCTATCTTCCCATATCTGGTCTGCTGAACCTCGCTGCTACCTGTCGTGACCTCCACCATCTGGTCTACGAGACCCCCGGCGTCTTTCGCAATCTCGACCTCACACGGGCCAAGACAGCGCATTTCGGTGCGACCAAAGAAGCTGAGCGCAGTCTTTCAGTCTGGCGCAATGTGCAGCTTTCCGAGTACTTGACTGAGGATGAGTGAGTCGCATCTTGATAGCGTCATGGCTTTACTACCCCGGCGCACCCGGCGCATCATGACCACTTTTTATGGACCTAACGTTAGCTCATGCTCTGGAATAGCTTCTACGTTGGACCCTTGAGGGGCATCTTTTCCGCTCTCAAACAACGACATCTTCTCGGCGATGTTCAGTCTCTGATCCTCGACGGGCTTTCGGTCACGGCCGAGTTATGTCATGAAATTATTAGCGACTCCAACTATAGCGTGCGCATGCTATCAATTCGCGATGTCAAGAATCTGAACCATGGAAAGCTGCGCGCTGCGCTCGCCTACGCCTGTCGCAGATCACGACCTGAGGGCACGCCGCGACTCAAAGCTCTCTACGTGTTCGGCTCAAAAGATACCACGACTCCGATACTTCCAGACGCTACTTGTGCGACGCAGAGCAGCTTCATCAGCGACGACCGGAACCATGACAGCCAAAAAGCGTTGAGCGCTTCATCCAACAGTGAGGCCGATGCTTGGTGGTCTAGGAAGGGCCGGATGCTGAGCAACTCCATCGATGCAAACTGGGCGCAATGTTTGCTGGCATGCCAAGGCCTCGTCACATTTGATGCTGTTCTTTGCCAGGGTCCACGCCACAGTAATTCGCCAGCCTTTGGCAAGATGCATCTACGATCTGCCTGCAACCCTGCCATAGCCACATTTGCTGTCGGCGGTTGCGCGTCCTGTGGCAAGGCGCCTGAGGGTCTTACGGACGAAACAACGCATCACTCATCACTTCCCCTGCTGTCTCCTCCCCCGATCCTATCATCGTCTGTGCAGGCGGCAACGACACCCCGGCCAGGCCAGGAAGCTTTTGTTCCTCGCTGCGCTGACTGCCTCAGAGATCGGTTCTGTGTCACCTGCAACAAGTGGTGGTGCGAGGCCTGCTATCAGCCCTTTGGCCACATAATGCATGAGCCGAGTGTCATGATTGTCGAGTATGATGGGAGCTGGACCTCGCTGGACCAAATGGAACCCGCGCCAACAATGGCCAAAGCCAAGGTACGGAACGGTCTTTGCAAAGCTTGTAAGATTGACGCTGGATCATCGACCTGAACGAGCACCGTCATTCGCATGGTACGGGAACCGGCCGGATCAGCTGCAGCAGCTGGTTCAGCAAATCCCGGAAATTGTAGGCATTTGCTCTGTGGTGGTGATGCCGAGACGACGATCAATCTCCCGGTTTCCGTTGCTCCTACCTGCCAGCATGTGCTGACCATATGATAGCCACACGTCTCACGAAGCTGCTGGGAATGCGGCATGAATGTTTGTTACCCTTGACAATCGTCTATCCCAAATTCATGACACTAATCTCTACGACAGTGTGATGATTGCATCGAGCGCACGCAAAGGGTCTGCAGAAAGTGCTGCGGCGGATACTGCCTCGTGCACAACGAGGGCTCTTCAACCTCTTTCGTAAGTTGACCCTAGATATGGCGTTACAGAAACGTGTGCTAACTACAGGTGCAGTGTGATTGTACGTACAATAAATCCTCGACATCGTCTTGATGATACTGACCGACTTAGGGTGCTTCTCGCGAGGCCGTGGGCTCGGGCGTGTGTAAGCTTACAGGGTAGCTCACATCGTTGCGAGGATGCAGCGGCATCAGTGCATCTGATGCGTGTCCTTTTTGTTGGTCGTTGTTGATCAGCGACACATTATAGCGCAAAGGCCTGGGTCTGCAGATTTGATAAGGCTGTCGCTAACTGAGCTGGACAAGCAGACATTCATCCATACTACGAACGGATAAATGTTTGAAACGCTGAACCTGGAACGGTTGTCTAATGCTTACTGGCCAATCCGAATAGGTATTTGGGCTTGTCTGGTCAAGAGATGTTAGAATCGCGAGAGATGTGATCCCTGAAACATGGGGCCATGGCTCTTGGTGTTTCGAGATGGAGAGACGATACCTTGGGTCATTGTTTGTGAGGCCGAACAAGGGCATGCTGAGAAAACGGCATGCTGGGGCGATGCATGTATGGGAGTCTTGGATAATCGTGCATGGGGTTTGATTTTCTGGAGTAAGGCATGGGGCAAATCTCGACTCTTTTACGATACTCACCACTCGCACTTGGGTTGATTGGTCAGTTGAAAGCTGAATCTTATACAACTCTTTTCTCTCTTCATTCTTGTGGTATTGTAAAATGACCATGTCTAACGTTACACAAGTCAACATCTGGTAGCATCTGGCAATGGTCCCAGAAAGGGCGGTCTGCACGGAAGAGGGAAAGCAGAGGACGGTGGTAATAGTGCGGATATGAGGACGAGATGGGAATCAGTGCTGATCCATGTCGTGCAGAAAAGTTATGCGCTTGTTTACTTAGACGAGAGAGCCCAGAGGTTGAATCCCATTTCCTTTCTTTCTTTTCCCCTCCAAACTACTCCGTACAGATAACTAACATCTCACACTCCCCCTAGAAACATGCCCCTTTCACACGTTCTCCCTCAACTCAATACGATGGCGCAACCGATCGTTCAAATTACGCATTCGGTTCCCGCCTTCAGCCTTTTCTGGACTGGTCTGGCCGGACCCTCGGTTCAATGATTCATCACCAGCCGAGCGGGCGATATCCCTCATCGCGCTTGTCGGCGGCGGATCGCTCGATAGTGGGAGAGAAACTAACGTTAATAATGTGCGACCCTTGAAAAGGCTGACAAACGCGGGAGGACCCTTATTTCTCTGATTGTTATTATTTTCCAAGAGAAAATCGCTCACCGAGAGACAGTTCTCTTTTTCTCTTATACTACTCTCCATTGTTCTCGTGAGAAAGTCGTGGGCTCCCGATATCGCCGTCGCAAAAACCGAGAGGCTCCGAAGCTCGTGAAAATCACATCCCCCACTACCGGACCCTGCCGATCACTTTTTTTATAGAGGCCTTGAACGAAGGCGAATTCGCGATACACTCAGTAATTCTACCGTCGTCTACACGAAAACAGCGAGCGCAATGGCCGTTGTGCGAAAACCTCTCTCCGATGTCCTCCCTCCACTGATACTTGGGACGGCGACCTTCAACCATCAGTACCACCCGGACCCGACGCACATGCCCTATACTGACATCGTCGGACGCGCCCTCGCCCACAACATCCTCGGCTTCGACACATCGCCCTACTACGGCCCCTCCGAGATCCTCCTCGGCGATGCGCTGAGGAAGTTGACGCCGCCGCCGCCGCGCGAGGGGTATTTTCTCATTACAAAGGCCGGTCGCATTGCGGGCGACGAGTTCGATTACTCCCCGGCATACATCCGCTACAGTGTGTGTCGCAGTCTGGAGAGGCTGGGTACGCCGTACCTGGACCTGGTCTACACGCACGATGTTGAGTTTGTGTCGCCCGAGGAGGTCTTGGGCGCGGTCATGGAGCTGCGCCGGCTGCGCGATCAGGGACTGATTCGCTACGTGGGCATCAGCGGGTATCCTGTTGATACGCTGGCCTCGCTGGCTGAGATGATCTTGCGCGAGACGGGGGAGCCGCTGGATGCCGTGTTGTCATATGGCCACTACTCCGTGCAGAACAGCCAGCTAGGTGAGAAGGCTCTACTCAACCGGTTCCAGGACGCGGGGGTTGAGTGTTTGCTCAATGCTAGCATGCTGGGCATGGGACTGTTGACGACTCGAGGTGTCGATAACAGTCCCATGGCATCGTGGCATCCTGCGCCGCAGGAGCTACGACAGCTTTGCGCCAGCCTCTCCAACATTGCGCAGCAGGATGGAGAGCATCTAGAAGAAGTGTCGATCCGGTGGGCGCTCGAGAACTGGGCGCGCGTGGGTTCACAATTCGGCACCAGGCTCAACCCCAACAGCGAGACAGAGCGGCTGGGCGTCAGCGTCATGGGTGTTTCAAGCGTGGACGAGCTCGACGAGACGTGGGCATTGTGGACCAGCGTAGTCGGCCTCGCAGGAGATGAGGTGGCGGCGCAGCGCAGGGAAAAGATTGGCAGCATCGTGAGAGACAAGATGTGGCCGGTGCTCGGACGGTGGAAGAATTACGCCTGGGAGAGCGGCGGTCCTGGGTTTGTGAATACACGGGCTGAGAGTCAGAGGGGGGTTGTGCCGAGGGACGCCACGGCGGAGAGGTGGCGATTGATACCCAGCGTGTTGGATACGCCCAAAATTTGATGGTGGACAAGTTTTCTGTGACGATGATTGAAAGATGTTCATTCTCTAAAGGTCGTGTTTAGCTTGTCTTTGGTGGGCGATCATCTTGGCTAATATAGCCTAGTTAGATGTTGGCTTACATGGATATCCACTCCAACTCTTGATGGCCAACAGCTTCAAGCTTCTCTTGGCACTGCGATCTTGATCGTATCTCGCATTCACATAAATGATAGTGCGGCGCCACGTTATCAGCTTCGCAGATTAATAAGTTATTAACACTACTAGTTAGACTAACTACGTAGTTAGTCCCAGATCTTCACTTCAACGACCAATACGGAACGGGTATGTGGTTTTTGGAGTGCAATTTAGTCTCGTATTTCGTATTCAGACAACGATTACATCTGAGATAGAATTCTTAGAGCTGAAACAATCGAAGATATAAGAGTATTCATGTCTACGCTTCATAACACAATGCATCAGACACTTTATCGTCATCAGAATCATGTCTGTTGTCCGTTCAATCGTCTATCTCCTTGCTCTGGCATTGCCGTTTGCTTCGGCCAACCTTAAATGTCGGCCGGAGGGTCCTGTTCTACCACGTCCAACGGCCCTGTCCAAGTCTCCCATCTTCAAAAAAGCAGCGGCCAAGTTGGCCCAGACCCTCGACGATGCCGTCACTGGATCAATCACTGCTGGCTGGCCGGTTGAGAACGTATCATTCTCGTTGGCTGTGATGAGTGCGGATCAAGATTCGCCTGGTGTGCCCCTCTGGGAATATCACCACCTTGCGTCTGCAAATGACAAGGGCACAGAGGACCTGAATAGAGACTCACAGTATCTCATTGGCTCGATGTCAAAGGTGATCACAGATTACGTGCTCTTGAAGAGCGGTGTTGATCTCGACTCTCCGGTGAATCAGTTTCTCCCAGGACTCAATGACTCCGAGTCACTTATACCGTGGCGAGAGGTCAGCTTGAGGATGCTAGCTTCATATCTCGGTGGCACTCCAGCAAACTGTAAGTGATAGCGCTGCCTGAGATAGCATACATGACTGACAACCCGTAGATGGCTTCTCCGAGTTTTACCTTCTCAAGGAAGTCTTTCTCGCGTACGGTCTGCCGCCTATTGAGGATAGCGATTATCCGCCCTGCGGCGTGGCCGCACTCAACAAAGGATGTTCACGTCAAGGTGAGCACTATCGTCAGACAAGCTCGATCCTCTACTCATTCTTTGTTTCTTTAGATTATCTCGTCGGGATGACAAAGTCGTATCCCCAAACTGCCCCCATGGAGCGCCCTGCGTATTCGAACATGGCTTTTGTCATTCTTGGCATGGCTCTGGAAGAGTACACCGGAAAGAGCTTCGCCCAACTAGTGGAGCAGCTAGTTACTGAGCCCTTGGGTCTGGAGAATACTTTCCCTTCGCCTGGAGATGACGACAAGGCTGTAATTCCTCCTGGTGATAGTAGCTGGGGCGCAGACTACAGGGAGAACGTCCCGTAGGTAACTTGTGTCGATTCAAAAGATCAACGACTAACAACAAAAGCAGAGCCGGTGGATTGGTTTCTTCGTTATCTGACATTTCCAAGTTGGCATATGCTTTGCTCTCGCGCACTATCAACCTAACTTCTACCGAGATCGATGCTTGGCTCAAACCAGCGGCCTTTGCTGGAAACGCATATACCATGACAGGCATGCCCTGGGAGATTTTGCGTCCTGTAAACCTGACTCCGGAGCATCCCCATGCCATCACCATCTATGGGAAAAGTGGCGGTGCTCAAAACTACAGAAGTCAGCTCAGCTTCGTGGAAGACTACGGCATCGCGGTGGTCATTCTCACAGCAGGACCGATGAAGGCGGCGGCAATCCTGACGGATGCTTTGCTTTCGACTTTTATCCCTGCAGTGGATGAGATATCGAGAAAACAAGGGGAGAGATTCGAGCAAAGCTTTACAAACAAGGAGCAATCTAGCGATGTTTTTATTGAAGCGTCCTTGAAGTCGGACAAAGACTCAATGGTACTAGCCTCACTACGCCGCAACAGCACAGATATCGCTTCGGGACTTACAAAACTCTGGACTTTTACCCTCGGCGACTTTCTTCCCAAGGTTGGGCCGATAATTCGTGTCTTCCCTAGTGAGTTGCGTGAGAACACGACGCTCAAGGGTAAGCCTGCGACAAAGGAGGTATGGCACTTGTGGCCGGATGTTGGCGGGGATTTTGAGACAGATCTACCTGGAGCGATGATTGAGGATATGAACTGTGTAGGCTGGACGATTCAAGATTGGGTTCACTATGGAGGAGAGCCGTTGGATCGGATCATTATGTATACGGGAGAGGATGGTGAAGCGATGGGATTGGAGGTGCCATTCTTGCGGTCCGGCATTCTGTATCCTTGAACAAAGATCATCTAGTGTAAAGGAAATAAGTCAGCACAGGGATAAGTTTGATTTTGAGGGAATGGTTCGAACGGCGTCCATCATGGCAACTATTTAAGATCATTTCGTGGGTAACGTTCGATATCATGAGCAAAGTCCATGATAGCGCTTACGTAAAGCTTTTCTTGGGTCCCACGTGAAGACGCGTTCCTGAGAACACGACTCCAGTCTCTATCACTTCGACATCTCGACCAGGCGTCATGGCTGGAGGACGCAAGGCTAAGCCGGTGTCCGCAAAGGCGCCATGCACGACACTCATCGTTGACAATGGCGGCGACACGATCAAAGCCGGTCTCGTACGCGACGGCAAAGTTGACGAGCCTCGCATCATCCCCAACTACATCGCCCGCGACCGCGCGAGAAAGGTCTACGTCGCTTCCGAGGTGGAGAAGTGTCGTGATTTCGGTGAGATGCAGTTCCGCAGGCCGGTCGAAAAGGGCTTTGTCGTGAATTGGGAGGCGCAGAAGGAGATTTGGGATCGCGAGCTGTTCAGCAATGAGACGACGAAATGCGATCCTGCTGAGACGAGGTTGATACTTGCCGAGCCACCGAATGGCCTGCCCATCCTGCAGACGAATTGCGATCAGATTGTATTTGAAGAGTATGGTTTCACGAGCTATTACCGTGGAATAGGTGAGTGCCCTTTGCCGAGGTGCCTGGCCCCTCATGGCTGACCAACTAGGGCCGACGTTTAATGCCTACCACGATATCCAGAACATCTTCCGAACACCCCAAGAAGACCCGACTGTCGCGAATACCCCCGCCGAAGCTGTCATGGTGGTCGACTCGGGATACTCTCACACCACGATCACGCCGCTACTCCGTGGTCAGCCTCTGCAGTCTGCTATCAAGAGGCTGGATATTGGCGGCAAGGTCCTGACGAACTACCTGACACGCCTGATCTCACTGCGCCACTTTGACATGCGTAACGATACCTACATTGTCAATGAGATGAAAGAGCTCTCGTGCTTCGTTTCGTCCGACTTCAAGGCCGACCTGGAAAAGTCCTGGAAAGGTACCCGAGGTGACCGACGGCCAGAATATCTCTCTGGAGGCGGCGTCGCCAAAGACTATATCCTGCCCGACTTCCACACCAGGTCCAAAGGCATCCTCTGCGACTACGAGCCCGCCCGGCACTCGAGAGCGAAAAAGGCAGCGGGCCAGTCTGAGGAGGACGCCCTGACGCTGCGAAACGAGAGGTTCACCGTTCCTGAGCTATTATTCAGTCCATCCGACGTCGGGGTTAGGCAGCCCGGCCTGGCTGATCTGGTTCACGAGTGTCTGAATGAGCTCCCCATCGGGCTCTGGCCCGGCCTCCTCGCCAACATCATCGTCGTCGGGGGCAACACCCACTTCGATGGCTTTATCCAACGGCTGCAGAGGGAGGTGGTGCAGCGGGTGCCTGACGATTGCGTGGTGCGCGTCGCAAGGCCCGCGGACCCCGTTACTAATACTTGGTACGGCGGTGCGAATCTGGCGAGTCATCCGCACATTGAGCGTTTGGCTGTGACGAAGAAGGAGTATGAGGAGCACGGCGCTGCTTGGGTTGCCCGGAAGTTTGCTACTGGGCTGGGGACGTGAACCGACTGTGGTTTCGTGTTTTGATGGGCATTTTTGCTCTGTTCTCAGGAGATCCGGGGTGCAGAGGCCCGGTGATACCGTCAACTTGAGAAACACGCTCCATATTGAACAAGATGGACAGCGGACGCCCTTTACAGAGCTAGGAACAAATTCTATCCTTCTGGAGTATCGGCACCAGCGACCTTCGAAAAATAGTCGCCAACCTTCAGACCCTCCCCTCGAGGGCTAGAGTCCTCGGGTCACCACCACCATTTCAATCTGTACAGAACTACGGATAGAACTCGGGAAGATCCGTTTGAGGTTATCTCGACTTCACCTTGGCTGGCTGCACATGCACGATATGTGTTCGGGGACGCCGCCAAGCAGATCCGTTGTCCCACGGCTTGCGGTCTGCACTCGTTTGGGCAGCTCGTACTGGGGTCTACTTATCTAATACCTATTCCACCGGTTGTCAATCACCCATGTAGACAGTTTGAGGCCGGTATAGACACATGAGCTATGCTGCGAGACTGTTGCGTTCGCCGTTACGAAGGGCTGGGCACTACAATGAGTCGTTGTGATATCAATAATTTCGTCAAGACGCTGGATCAACGCGTTTTCTGCGTTAGATATTAAGAAGTCACATTCAAAGTCCTGAAGCATCCATATGCATCTTACATAACTACGTTACGGTATTTCGTTGCTACAGTCAAAACCTATTACTTCTCCTGAACTCGAACAATGATCTTGCCTCCTTTGGATTCCTTTAGGGTCTCAAACGCCTTGTCCGCCTCCTCAAAGTCAAATACCGAATCAACAATCGTACGGACCTTGCCCTCCACCATCCAATCCCTGATCTGCTCCAGATCCGCGCTCTTGTTGCTGGTCATAAACGGGACGAACTTGTGCTTGCCGCCGCCGAGGAACGACGGCAGCATCAGACTCCGCGAAAGACTCCACACACTGCCCGCTGACATGTGGCCGCCGACAAAGACGTACGGAGCACCGGGGAGGAGAAAGTTGTGCGCCGAAGCATACAGGTTCGGGGGCGAATCGCCCACGTTGTCGCCGCACACGGCAAAGACCTGGCCGCGCTTGGTGAGCTCGGCGACGACGTCGCTGGTCCTGTAGTCGATGATATCGTCGGCGCCGAGGCTCCGGCAGAGATCGGCCTTGGCGGATGAGCATGTCACGGTGACCTGGCAGCCGAGAGCCTTTGCGATCTGGATGCCGAAGAGGCCGACACCGCCGGAGCCGCCGTTGAGAAAGACCTTGGCGCCGGGCTTGACGTACGGCGCAATGGTTTGGTACGCTGTCAGGGCAGCTGTTGGCACACCGGCGGCCTGGTCCATGTCAAAGTCTGCAGGGAGACTCGCGTAACCTTGGCGATCAATAACGACAAATTCGGAGAGAGCGCCTCCGCTCTTGGTAGGTGACGCACGGGCGAGAACGGCGTCTCCCGCCTTGACGTTGGTGACGCCCTCGGCGACTTCGACGACGCGGCCGCTAAGGTCCATGCCTGGGATCTTGGGGAACGAGGTGATCGCGCGGGCGGCAAGGCCAAGCTCGACCACCTTATAGTCGGCCGGATTGAGAGAGGCGCGGGCGACGCGGACGAGGATCTCTCCGTCTTGGAGTTTCTCTGCGGGGCGTGGTGTGTCGTCGTGGAGGGTAAAGGTCTTTTCGAAGGGGCCCGGATGGGCGCATTGCCATGCTCGCATTGTTTCCATGGTGGTTTTGTGTAGTAGTTATTGGTGGTGATGTGTTTAGTCCAGGTTGATCTAACCGCGGAGTGGTATCTTCTTTATATGACGTCTGGAATGTCTGGAATGTAAGGACGCGGGTTGTCTATCACGTCAGGGATCGTCACAGTCGTTATGTTAGAGTGTTATGTATGTTGTATGGGGCGGCTTATGCTGGAAGTCTGGCTCGGGTAGGAGACGAAGGCTATGTGACAATACAGGTACGATTAATCAATTGTCGGTCTGATTCTCTGAGCAGGATGTAAATGGACTTGGTGAGGACGTACAAATTGTCAATGACGTTTTGGAGATTCGCTAAACTGGAGGGGATGGACTCCGTACTATCTACAGACGAGCAGGAGTCTAATAAGTGGAGTTACCGAGGTACAGCTAGCTCGACCTTCAGAGGTCTCGAAATGTTGTAGGTAATACCGGTGATGCTCTACTAAGGCATTGTGTATTGTACTAACCTAGTACCTAATCATGATCTTTGTTTAAAGTAAATTTGCTGCTTTTGCTCGTGTTCCTTTGCAGTTATCGCGGCCATTTCTCGCACCATCATAACTTAACGGCGCTCATACCAATGCGCAATCTGTGCTGAAACGTTCTCTTTCGCCAGACTCTCCACAAAGAATCTTGAAGGAAATTCTGACCCACAGTCACCGGGTCCCACTCCGGGGCCGTGTCCTTGGTAGGTCAGACGCCGATACCCAGATATTCAGGTAGTTAGCTGTAGTGGTCGACAACGAACGTTGAGAGCTGTTGGCTGCTGTTACAGGGAAGAGTGACCACGTTTTTGTAGCCAAGGTCAAATGGTGGTGGTGGTGGTTATTCTAAGAAATAATTAGTACTCGATGAGGAGGTCACACGCCACGAAGCTTCTGTTCAGCGTGATAAGACCTTTCCCTTGCCGCCATTTAATAAAGAAGCCACTATTTATGTGAGAGTTATAATAATTATCCAGATACCCAGTCGGAATCTCTTGCATCTTGATTGCTTAGCCTTTCACATCAAATGGCTTGCTTACGTGAACCGCGTGCGAGATGTAGGGTAGCACTATCGACAATAATGTAACCATTTCAAGGGTCCTTCTACCCAGTTGATCTTGCATATTGACGTGGGCGATCGAGCTGACATCAATTTTTGGTATGATATTACAAACAAGCCGTCTTCAAAAGAGAGACTCTCAAGGCTCAATGGTATCCAGTTGACGATTAAATATGACGGCCACTTGCAGATGCACCACGGGACGGCGAAGAGAATAAAGCGCCGCATTCGCAGTCAAAATGGCAGAGATTATCCAAGGGATTCTAAATCCGTAATATTCACTATTAACCATTTGAGAAGAGTTCGAAATATAGCTATATCGTAGCTCAATAAAATCACCAGTGGTAACTGATTGCCAATTGTGCGATACTCAGTGTCAACAAATGATCAACTCGAAATCCCCACAAACGGCAAAGATGGAACAGGAGTTTACATGTTGATGCAGACCAATCGCCAAAGTTGAAAGCAAGGAGAAAGATACGCGCGATGTTCCCATTGCAACCGTGCTCTAATTGATCGACCTCGAGGGCTGAAGCGAGTCCATTGTGATGGATGGACGATCTTCGCGCCTTGGCAACGAGAAACTCTTTCCCCCAGGAGGAGCATTTAACAAATAATGGCTGAAAGCCTACCTGTGAAGGAGGCGTCCCGAAGCAGGTTACCAGTCACTTAGTGAAGCCATGGTGAAGTCACTGTCTCTGAAATCTGTCTGAGATGGGCTGGTCTATATCTCTTGGCATGCTCTACAACGTTGCCATGAGGATCAGTTGGTGGTCTTACCACCTGCCTGCCTGTCAATCCGCCACAGTTGCTCCGGCCAACATGCGGGGAAGATGAGTTGAACGGCTACTCGACAAGGGGGTGTACGAACGGCGACGATCTGTAGGGGTTGCTTTTGGACAATCCGATCATGATTGCTAATGGATCATATGGTAATGATGATATGACTTGACGGACAAGGATGTGCAAAGAAAATTATAGAGACCATGATGAGGACATAGGACAAGGGGTAGGCAGCATGGAGATAATTACTGGTCCCCTGTTCTGTCATGGCGGCGTTGGAGCGATATCACGGGACAGAAAGAAACAGGAGATGCTCATGAGAGGCTCAAATACGGAGTACGGAGAACGGAGTACGGCGTACTAGTTAGTTTACGTACGACTGGAATGGGAAGACGAGGCTCATGACGTCCGTCTTTGGCCGAGGCTCCGGAACTTAACGCGTAATAGTTGGGCGACGTTGCCTGTCCGTGTCTGAAACAGACAAATCGAAATCTTACAGAGTAGAGCCCTTAACGTTAGTACGTTAATAAAAGTCTGCCCAGACGGGTTCTCGGCCAAAGAGGGTCAATATTTCTTTTTCTTTGCAGTCACGAGCACGTCTCCGAAAAATTCACAGCATCTCGACTTACATGAGCAGCTGTCGGGGGCGGTGGGGCTTCGGCCGGACTCTTTATGAAGCCATCGTGTCAGACCCAGAAGTATTGAGATTTCTTCAGCCGTAATCGTAATAGCGACCCTGGACTGGCGCCACAAGGTCCAATGAGAGGCTAAGGTAAGGGGAAACCCGGGGATGGGCAAGGAGGCCTGCAGTACGGAGCGAGAACGCGTTCCCATAATTTTGTTCTCTTACTCTATTTCTCCAGACCTCGTGACCCCATGGAGCATGGAGCGAGCTTGACTCAAAACACTGGATACCCAGATAGAGTGGCGAGATTGTAGAGGGTAGAACAGTTTGTCGGGTTCTGGTGACCCGCCCCGTGATCCTCTCTGTCGGGAACAGGGTGTGTAACATGAGCGGGAGAATCTAGAGTTGTCGGTCGCTTACTTGCTTCATCTCTCCCTTGTTTTTACCTCGATTGGTTCTAGCCGTTGGGTTACACACCTAGTTACGGGTTTACAGCTTTTGGGTAGCTACAGTAAGTACCTAAGTACATACATGGGAAAAACCCCAAGGATGTGACTAATTAATCAGCTGGCTGTACGGATACTGCTGTACTGTACCCAAATGTCGGCACCCATTTGCGGCTCGACCTCCCCCCTCCCCTCCTCTCCTAGGTGGTGTCGTCGGAGCTTGATCCCTCCTTGGTCCTTTGCAGGCCCTGACGTTTCGGGCCGGAGCTATGCATGACAGGACGATTCGCGGTGCTCGTGACGATGTGGCGCGGGCAACTCTTGCTGGATCCGTTGCTTGGTAGCTGCTCAGCTCACAGTCTCAGTGGCATTCCATTCGGCCCTCGCAGAAATATGTGGTTGTGAGTGAGTGAGTTAGTGAGGGCGCGTGTGTCTCGTCTCGGGCAATTACATCCCCCCCGCAACACCGTCCTGGAGAAAGATGGGTTAGGAATCTGGAGAGAGTCTGGGGCAGAGCATGCATGCCACCATTCCGTGGTCTCGGTGGTTGACTCGGAGGCACTTCTCCAGGTCCTGGCTTTCTTTGTCTGGGGATGCCGCAGAAAAGATGCTTCTCCCCAGAGAACTAGAGAGAGAGACAGAGATCTCCGCAGGAATGCCCCGAGACTGGTGCCAAGCGGTGGCCAGTCTCGGTCAATTACAACCACCCATGCAGTCGGAGACCAGGAGTAGCGCGTCGAGTACGACCGAAAATTCACCCATTTGGACCCCTTTGCTGGGGCTCTTCCCCGCGCATCGACCACGTAGGGGAGCGTGTAGATGGAGGGTGACTGGCTGGAAGCTGCTTCGCCAGAGACACATCCTTGATCAGCAGCAGCAGGATCAGCGGCATGGCTGACTGCAGAGGGTATTAAGCGAGACAGGTATGTATATCCGTATCCGAACTTTCTTTGAGGTTGCTCAGTTTCATGTAGAGGAGCTACATACTCGATGAAAATGGATGAATAACTAACTTAGAGGTCCCCTCTGGCCATGCTGGTCCAAAGTCGTGAGTCCTGTCTGTCCCCATCGGACCTCTCGAACGACGGTAGAAGGGTCATCCATTAATTAGATGATTAATTGATTACCGAGTATCCGTAACATACATTAGTACATAGACAAAACCCGTGGGAAATAACGGCCGGCCGTCTGCTCGGCGCTTCTCTGGGCCTCTTGGGTCCGGCCACAACGGCTGTGGGCCAACCGCCCCTCCACTATCATCGGCCTTACCTCGTAGCCCCCTTTGCTGCCGGGGGTCCGCTAGTTATGTTAATCCCCACGCGAGTTCCCCGTTCCCCGTTCCCCAGACGCTGGGCGCGTGGAACGGCACAGTTTTTCATGGAGAGAGGGAGAGGAGACAGAAGAGCAAGGTCGAGAACATCCATCCACACGAACCACACGATCTCGTTGTCGATGGCTTGACGAGCCAATGGGACCATCCAACGGCGATGCCCGCTTACCCATCTTGGAATGCTCTTCCGTTTGTAACTTAACTTACTGTTCCGTACTGGGCCGGATCGGTATAAACGGTTGATGAACATGCTAACACGGACTCATCGTGACTTGGACTTAGCTTAGACCGTCCGTCCCTTCTACAGACACGCCCTCCGGAATCCCTTCGGGTCCGGCCATCCCCGTACTCTGGCTTTCTCAGATGCTGCAAGCTCAAGCTCAAGGCCTGCCCCATGGGCCGCCGAGGCATCGCGTGTGGGCGTGTGCCATCCTTCCTAGCTTGTACCCGAGCTCGTGGACGACCAAAGGATGGGGTGCTACCGGACTTGGCGAGTAGCTACCTATGTGATGGCTTTCGGGCACTGGCTTTTCAGCTGCATCTGCGAGTGCAGGTGCAGTGCAGAGGCAATACAGTTAGTTCCTTCTTGCGTCTGTCGAGATTAAAAAGACCCCGTCGCCCCCTTCTCGTGGAACTGTCTCGTCTTGTTGATCATCCTGTCTTACTCAACACCAACAACAACAACAACTACCACTCTCCTCCTCCATTTCCCCCCCTTCTTCTTTTGCACCTTCGGGAGACATCATCAGCGTCTTCCTCCTTCC
Organism: Fusarium staphyleae; assembly: GCA_017140175.1. Taxonomy (NCBI): domain Eukaryota; kingdom Fungi; phylum Ascomycota; class Sordariomycetes; order Hypocreales; family Nectriaceae; genus Fusarium; species Fusarium staphyleae. The sequence continues at coordinate 17,011 of JADDON010000414.1, forward strand.
TATAACATAACACATCAACGCTCCGCTGAGCACGCCCATCTGCCTGACTGAGAGGGACCACAGCGTCATCCGTCACAATGGGCTCCATCGACAACCGCGATGAGGCCGGCCGCAAGGGCTCTGTCGCCCTTCAGACTACCCACAACGTCGAGCAGATCGAGGCTCCCGTCACCTGGAAGGCCTACCTGCTGTGCGCCTTCGCCTCGTTCGGTGGTATCTTCTTCGGCTACGACTCCGGATACATCAACGGTGTCAATGGCTCCAAGTTCTTCATCCACATGGTCGAGGGTGCCTCCCACGACAAGCTCCTCGAAAGCCACCAGTCTCTGATCGTCTCTATCCTGTCTTGCGGTACCTTCTTCGGTGCCATTATCGCTGGTGATGTTGCCGACTGGATTGGCCGCAAGTGGACCGTTATTATGGGCTGTGGCATCTACTGCTTGGGTGTTGTTATCCAGATGATCACTGGCCATGGCGACCCTCTTGCATGCATCGTCGCTGGTCGTCTCATTGCTGGTTTTGGTGTCGGCTTCGAGTCGGCCATTGTTATCCTCTACATGTCTGAGATTGTAAGTCGCCGTATCCCCTACACATCATCTTCTCATACTAACCTCCATCTCAGTGTCCTCGCAAGGTTCGCGGTGCTCTCGTCGCCGGCTACCAATTCTGCATCACAATCGGTCTGCTGCTCGCTGCCTGCATTGTCTACGCCACCGAGGACTTCTACGACACCAGGTCCTACCGCATCCCCATCGCTATCCAGTTCCCCTGGGCTGTCATTCTCGGTGGTGGTCTTGTCTTCCTCCCCGACTCTCCCCGATACTTTGTCAAGAAGGGTCGCATCGAAGATGCCATTGACGCCCTCGCCCGTGTCCGTGGCCAGCCCAAGGACTCCAAGTACGTCCAGTCTGAGATCGCCGAGATCGTCGCCAACGAGGAGTACGAGCGCCAAATCATCCCCAACACCACCTGGTTCGGTACCTGGGCCAACTGCTTCAAGGGCAGCCTCTGGTCTGCCAAGTCTAACCTCCGCCGAACCATCCTCGGTGCCTCTCTTCAGATGATGCAGCAATGGTAAGTCTTCTCTTGTCTTGGTCAGACTCGCAAGATGAATGAATCTAACCAACTATCTAGGACTGGTGTCAACTTCATCTTCTACTACTCGACCCCCTTCCTCCAGTCTACGGGTGCCATCGACAACGTTTTCCTTATCTCTCTCGTCTTCACCCTCGTCAACGTCCTTTCGACCCCCTTGTCTTTCTGGACTGTTGAGCGCTTCGGTCGCCGCTTCATCCTCATCCTCGGTGCCCTGGGCATGCTTATCTGCCAGTTCCTCGTCGCCATTATCGGTGTCACCGTCGGCTTCAACCACACTCACCCCACCCCCACTGAAGACGACCCTAACAAGGTCACTGCCGACAACATCAGCGCTGTCAACGCTCAGATTGCCTTCATCGCTATCTTCATCTTCTTCTTTGCCTCGACCTGGGGTCCCGGTGCCTGGATTGTCATTGGCGAGATCTTCCCTCTCCCCATCCGATCCCGTGGAGTCGGTCTCTCGACTGCTTCCAACTGGCTGTGGAACACCATCATTGCCGTCATCACCCCCTACATGGTTGGCGAGACCCGAGGCAACCTCAAGTCGTCTGTCTTTTTCATCTGGGGAGGTCTCTGCACATGCGCTTTCGTCTACGCCTACTTCCTGGTCCCCGAGACCAAGGGCCTGTCTCTCGAGCAGGTTGATAAGATGATGGAGGAGACCACCCCCCGAAACTCGGCCAAGTGGAGGCCCCATGAGACTTTTGCCCAGACCATGGGTGCTGGCGACTACATTGAGAAGAGCGTCGTTGGCGGCAAGTCCGAGCATCACGACACTGCTGTCTAAATGATACCCCTTGTGCTGGCGTCGTTTGATGGTGGCAGAGTGCATATATGAAATACTATACCTATCTATATCCAAAGGGGTGGCTCAGTAGGGGGCGAGCGGAAGTAAATGAGCATAATGTGTATATATCAGGACCAGACTGAACATGAATCTTTCAACTTAATTAATCCCGTTGACTCAAGTGAAATCGTCTCGTTGGACTCGATCCTTTTCCGCTTGAACCTGTAATTAAGAGCGCAATTCTCGCCGGTGCCTTACCAATGTCGGCACCTGGCTAATTATAATATTTACCACGATTAGAATACCTATGCGGGCGAAAGAAAATCTGATAGAGCCAATATTTATTGGAGTTTAGCATCACTAGTTAGTTAGTGGATAGGAAACCCGATAAAATATTATTCTAATTATTTGCATTCTTTACCCAAGATATAAAAGAGTACCAACGATAGGTAGTCGGGAGTTGAAGCATCCCACATGTAGGCTCTGAAACTCATCCTGCCATGAAGAGTGCAATGAGTTCCGATGGAGATACCGCGATAACGGTGGTGATGACTTTTCTTCCTCGTCGAACATACTCTTCTTAATCCGTGGATTCGACGTCGGATGTCTGAATCTTTGTCTTGGTATTTGGTGACCGGTATCGAATATTTACTTTGTATGAACTTGACATGGAGTCTTATAACACCTCTTGACCCCGGAACTTGAGAATATCTCATCACATAGGCGATGTGCACATATGGTCGCCTAGCTCTGATCAGGAAATGGACAGTTATTTTTCTATGCAAGACAAGTATTCGGGTGTCGTCCTTGATACTTATATAAGGACTTCCATCAAACACCCACGGTTTCATTGCTAAATTTGCTAGACAGGGATGGCTTACTTCTAAAGTCCAGACTTTTGTTCCCACCAGTTAAGCAATTATGTGAATTCAGACTCGTGCATTACACATCACCATAGCCGAGCGTGTCCGGGAACTTTAGTCTACTTGATAAGCAACAAACTGCTGTAAAGCTGCTTCTTTGTTCCAGAAGAGAATGGCGTACCTATTGTGTTTGTACTAAGGTCCTCAAGCCACTGCTGACGAGGCATAAATTATAGACTCATTCCTTGTCACTCAAGCGTGCCGCCGCTTTGGAAGTTAGGGTTATAGCTAATGCGGTGAACGCAGGACAGAGGCCTTCTCTTTGGTTTCGGTTCATCGGGCGAGGCCAGGTGGCCTTGAAGCTCGACCTCATCCTACGGAATTACCCATGATTCGGCCAATTTAATTCCGACGGAGTATCTGAGGTCTGACGAGGATACTGGATCATGGAGCCCCAATAGACCAGGATATTGCTGCATCGTGGACGAGGTCTAAAACAGGATCTTGTCGAACATCGTCAGTCGAGTAATTACCGATCCAATATACCGAAGCTCGAGCTTTCTGCCTAGGTTCAGAACAGGGAAGCATGGGCATACGTAGTAAGTATGCGAGAACTGATGAAAACAGCAAGATCCCCAATGGCGCTCGCTTCTGCAGGGGCAACAGTTAGGCATAGCCCTACCAATACCATGGAGGAACAGGATGAGCTAGGCGGATCTGCCCGTGGGCTGAGTGACGAGCCATCACGGGGAGAGATAACCGTCGGGATTTAGCAGCGATGAAAAGTGTCCGAAACGGTGCTGTACCTTCTTAGGACACAATCTGAAACCGGGACATGGAAGCTCAGGATGGCCCATTGTTGGAATACAAACCCTGCCTATCTGTGCATAAGTGTAAGGGTCTCGCTGGGCTTCCGTACGACACCCATGTACCCGCCTGGTGAGAGGATGGCTTGTGTGATATGGCTATCTGTGCTAACCATCAGGTTCTTACTCCTATCGGTATGAATGTTATACGCACAAGGAAAGGCTGTTTATACTTCGATACTGTGTGAGATGCCATGTGAGAACTGAGTGAGTGGACAGTCTGGGTTGACGAATAGCTCGTTAGTCTAGCCTAACGTGAAAAGTCCACGGAACATTTTGGATCCTTGTAGCTGTTGGCAGTTTACCCTGGCCTATCCAGGGCTTTCAAAGTGGACTCGTCAACGGGCTTTATATCGACATCTGCACGTGTAAGCGATAAGCTCGTTAAATGGCTCAGAAAAGCGGGTTGAACAACCCGGGGCAGCATACAAGCATAAACAAGTTTACTCATAGCTCTCAGGCTATGTTTCGTCATCGTACATAGATCTGGTAGGAAGTATGCGTATCAACGTTGCGGATGGATCTCGCGCGCGCGTTGGGTGACAGGGATGGACGTACTGCAGCATACCTTGGCCTGCGAGGCTGAGTACCAATCGTTTGACGGAAGAAGGCTGAATGAAACTATCACGGAGCCTCTACGGAGCCAACCCTAAATGTGTATTGGAACTTCTGTGCTGTATGCCCCGAATGAAGTCCAAATCTTCTAGTTACTGCCTCGGGATATCTGGCCCAGTACAACGCCCTGTTTCTGTAAGCTAGACAAGAGAACCGGGATCCAGACAACTCGGTTTACCCTTGTCAAAGCAAATTAAGTCTGGAGTAGAATTCTTTACGTGTTTCCATCCGGGGTTTGTAGCTCTTGGGACGCAGATACGTCAGCACTTGATGCTGTTGAGCTCTGCGGGGGGATCCGCGTAATCAGTCTGAGTTGTAACATAGATAGGACTCTTCATACAATCAAGGACATGGTTCCCTGCAGTTTACTGATCCTTCAACTTATATCAGGTTTTGCAGTCACCATTCTTGGTGAGCAAACTAGCAATGATCACCGTTTTGTAGTTTTGAGGTATACCATAGCAATAACTTGGTAGATGGCTTCAGGCTGGTACTTCTCATTGACTCGACCCCTTATGAAGGGGTCAAACTACTCGGAACGAGTAGCTAGCCATGATAATCGATATTTAAAGCCTACAAAGTCCCGTCGAATGGTGTCAGTTCAACTCATCACATCAACCATTCACTCTTCAACGGCCTTGGCAGTCTTTGGTCGTCCCCTTTCGCCTAGATCCAGCCTACAAAAGCACAACTTAAGTCTCAACCTCGACTTTGACCATCCTGCTATCCGCAACTCAAAGTTCATATCCCTTCACCTTCATCATGCGTTCCAACCTGATCACTGTTCTTGCCTGCCTCGGCCTGGTGGCTGCTCTGCCCGCCCAGCGAGAGCCCATGGACGAGAAGGCTGTCCGCGCCGTCCTAGACGAGCTTGAAGCTCGTGGCGAGACGGTCGAGTCCCTCATCAAGCGGGAGCCTGCAAAGATCTACCGTGATAAGGTCCCTGGCTGCGATGAGGACCCTAGCTACATGACCCCCAAGCAGACTGGCTACGGGGTTGACCAGGGTGTCAAGCTGCCCAAGAGCGGCAAAGACGACGCCTGCACCACTGGACACAACGACGATCACTGCTGGAGCGAGTACTTCTTTGTCGAGTCTGCGGTCGAGTACTCTAGCTGGCAGAACTCGGGCTCCGCCATCGACTGTGCGACGACCTCTACCTGTAACTCGGACGTTGCTCAACTTCAGCAGAGCTGCACTGCCTACAGCAAGAGTTCAAGCAACGGCGTCGACTGGCAGATTGTCGAGGGCAAGTTTGAATACGGCATTCCCAACACCCAGGCCAAGGTGTCCATTGGATCCAATGTCAAGTATCAGCACACGGACGTTGAGGGCGAATCCACGCAGGTCTGCACGACCGACTCGAACAACAAGTATGACCACTCGCAGCACCCCCTGGACTGACTCGGACTGACCCGTTCTACTTGTAGCCGTTGCACCTGGGACGACCAGGGTTGCCACCAGGTCTGGTACGCTGACCGAACCAAGCGTATCTGGGGCCATGTCTCTCGCGTCTGCGTTGGAAAGACCGACGTCGGTGAGTTTTCAACACCAGCACAAGCTGCAGAGTGTAGTGCATCATCTAACACGTCTTCGCAGAGGTTCAGCAGCAGACCCAGAACGCCAACGGCCGCTGGGTCCGTGGCCAGGCTGAGTTCAGCATTGCTCTCCCCGTCAACCGTATCGTTGGCTGCAACGCCAAGTGTGAGGATCTGACCTACAATGAGCCTCTGCCCAACGAGGGAATTGACCGTGTTCCCTTTGATGTCACTTTCGATTAGATTTGGTCTAGTGGAACTGGGTATCTCTCGGGGATGAGCTTGTCTGCTGTGTCTTATGAGCCGGGTTTGTGTTTTGCTTCTTTCATTCTAGTTTCCCGTACCGTAAGCTGGACTTTGGTCGTTTTTCTTGTTTGCGTGTTGGATGTATTTCTTTGGTAGACTAACGTTAGTGAATAACCAAATCCTTTCTCAATGCAATGGAAAGTGTGTCAACTAACTGTGATTTTATTAGTAGTTGTTCTCTACAAGCAACGTTACTGTGATCTGGGTTGAATGGAGCATCTACTAATACGATATGTCACTCCTCTTGTGGAGTATTAACTATGCTGTTGTTAGTAGCATTCTACAGCCTGATGTTAAACCCATCCCGCATGGTCCATGGCACTTAAATGATAATAAGTCGACTATCATTTGGCTCTTGCATATGTATCTAAGCTATCCAGTTTTATGTCTCATCTGTGAACAGAGCAGCTGCAAAGTAGTTCGTGAGTGTACGTCGACTTCATATGGCCTGCTAAGCTGCAAGAGCATAATGTGAAGAACTTGCCAACCCCCCTGTAGCTCATAAATCTTGTATGATACCCTTCCTCATCAAATCACTGCTCCATGATTCTGTTACCAGCGGCGAAGAAGGTCAAGAACTGACTTCTTTGAATGAATCCTTTGCCGCACCTTCTTGAATATTCTTCTCCTCAAAGCCCTTGTGTAAACCCTCTCCCCTATACTCCCACATTTCGTGGCCCTCACCGGGGCAGTCATTAAGCCCGCAATAGAAGAGGGAGTGACGTTTATCATCTAGAGGAGCCCTAATCCACCCTATTTTGTTTCTCCATGGACCCCGGCTTTCTGACGGTTGCTTGCCATAGACCCTCAAGCCCTGGTGCCTGTGGTAGTTTTTGACGCAAATCGTGTTGTTCTTGCTGTTGTTACAGCCCATCGTGCTAGTTGTGGTCGTGGCCCAGGCCACACTATATCCGACGCTTAGAGTGAACTTTTTCGTTAATTTGAAGTCAGCGCTGAAGTCAAGAGTATGAGTGACACTGTGGGATGTGGCATGGCTCGTAAGGCAACTGAGGCCGTTCGTATTGTTGCCATCGCACTGGAAACCTCCCTGAAGGCATTGTCAGTTTATTAGATCCTTGAGATCCTTCGGCATACATACCGTCACAGTCTTGTGCCTCTTCCATTTCTGCGGTCCCCCGTCGCCGTGTCTGTAAAAGGTTTTGTCCACCCATAACTTGCCCTTGCCGCATGGCACTCTCTTGCCATGTTTCTTCCCATCTGCCTTTTTCTTCATGTCGGGATACGTCTGGAGCTGGAAGAAATCGTCATCGGGATCATTCTTGTAGCAGTCAATGGCCTTGTCGCACTTTGGCGGCGGCGGCGGACCACGCTTGGCGATGTGAGGTGAAACTGGGACCATACACTCGACTTTGACGTGTATGCCACTGTAGTTCTGTCTACAACTGATGCCTCCTGAGTTCTGTGGGATCAGACCAAGCTCGTAGCTGACCTTTCCCATAGAGAGTGACCCTTCTCCTCTGTCGTCTACTTCGAACTTGAGTTGCAGCCCAAGTTCCGGGACATCGAGCTCGTTGCCGCACCTGTACTCGCGGAGAACTACCTTTTCGGCCTTGGAATCTTTGATGTCCCAAACACTGGTCGACACCTTGTTTGTATGCTTGTTTTTCTGCCAGATGGCCCAGACCTTGGGCCCCGCGACAAGGTCGTTCGGGCTCTTTGTTCCCGCAGCGCTTGGAAAGATAGCTAGCTGACTGGCTAGAAGGGAGTAAAGCGTGTGCGTCTTCATTGTATCGGGG
>JADDON010000416.1:0-21088 GCA_017140175.1 Fusarium staphyleae
ACTTAGCTTAGCATAATATACCTCTTATATACTTCGTTGTATACCCCTACCTCCATAAATAAGAATTAAGCCGGCAAAACGGCACTTATTTCAGTCTTATTGTTTGTACGAACATGCCCACAGCCGTTAGAAGTAGATCTTCCACTCCTCGATTGATCCAAATTAGCGAGAATACAATAAGGGTATCTAAGTAGAACCCTGTCAGGTACCCTTCTTTTACACTGGTAACATTATGAGATGTACGGAGTACTTACCTCCTCTTATATATTATATTTGTGCATTCCAAGAAAACTTGAGTACTAACATAGTCTATTCGAATAGTTACTTTAACGTGCTCTTGGCGACCTGTGTGTCTTCCTCCACTGCCACATTGAAAAGTTGCATCCTTTACAGCAGCTCGTTCTTCTCCAAATGGGCCAGCTGCTGGAGGGTCACAGTAAAGAGGCAAGGCCTACTGCCGTCATGGAGGTATGCTGCTTAGCATAGCAAGCTCCAAGTAGTCTCAGCTAGTTATTACTTTAGAAACCAGACAATAGCTCAACTGGCGGTATCCACGGGGTCATGCGGTTGTGGAAGGCTGCAAATGCCTTACTTCTCCTTTATTCAGCACCCTTCTTCTCTTGGGCATGCATATTTTTATTATTCCATACCCGCTCGCTGTCTGTGACCTCTGAAAGTGTTAAGTGAACTGTTCGATGTTATTCTGTTTAAGAAAGATAACCATTCATAACTACAGTACATAATGAACCCCTGTTCACATCCACATCAGTATCGCATCGGCCCCGCACAACGTCATCACAAGAGAAACCAAGTTTCGTCCCAGTAGTTAACTTCAGCCACACTATTAACTCATCATAAGCACCAACATCTTTGTACAATACTGGTTTTACTGCTATTCATCTCCTTGAACCATTCACGGCCCCCGTCCTCAAGCTGCTTCAATCTCGACAGCAATGGCTTCCAATATTATCGACGTCGCAAAAGACCAGGCTGCTGGCTTCATCTCCCTTGCGCAAAGCACCTTTGACAGCGTCATACCCCCTCAAGTGCGCGAGAAAGCACTGACAGGTGGTTCTGGTTTCCCTCATTCGAAGCCTGTTCTGTTTGTATGGCCGAGCCTCACTCTTCAATAATCCCTTAATAATCCCTTTGAGTATAAAGCTAACCCAAGCCAAGTTTTTCATCGCCTCTCAGGGTCTCTTTGTTCTCCTCCCAGCCCTCTTCCTCGTCATATTCGGCCTAACCCTATTTCTATTTATTATTCTTGCCGTTGTGCTATTCATCACCTTCTGGGTCAGCTTCGTACTGTTGGTGCTGATCCCTGCTCTGCTTCTTGGAGGGTCCATCGCGATTCTCGTTTGGGCATGGGGCGTAGGAGGCTGGACTATTGTTGGGGGTCTAATCAGACTGTGTCTGGGCGAGCAGTCTAAGGATGGGGGTTCTCAAAAAGAGCATCAAAACTAAGCATAGATATGGTGCATTTCGTTGACTGAGACAGATAAGAACATTTTCGCTCGACTTCAACTTAGATCGTTAGCTCCACTAACATGTTCTTGATATCACGCCGCTACGTTGAGAAAGGGTTGTTCATTGAATGAATGGTATTTCCTTCGGTACTGGCACCATCTGGAGGCTTCTCCTTTCTGCTGTTATATCCTTATCCCGGTCTAAAGGTTTTACTTCTGTTGGTAATCAGTGTATGTCAGTAAGGCGATTCGCATTACACAATATTGAGGAGCAGTATGTCTCTTACAGGCCAAACGATGAGGATATGCGCAGGAATTGGTTGTAATCACGTGAGCCTCAGAGCCGTTGGAGATTACGTCGTAGACTTTCTAAGATCATCCAAGACGGTTTACTTGAGCTTTTCACCCAACCCAGCACCATGGCACAAACAGTCATTGCATTCGACCTGTACGGTACGCTTTTGTCTACGGAGTCCATCGCAAAGAACCTCGCGCATCTCTATGGAGACGACAAGGCCAAGGTGATTGCCTCTCAGGCGAGGCGATACCAGCTCGAATACACCTGGCGTCTCAATAGTATGGGTGAGTTTAGGAAAAGCCCTTCAATGCAAAGGGTCTAGATCAGCACTGATATGAGATAATATTTCAAGGCAGGTATCACTCGTTCAGCGATCTGACGAGATGGTCCTTCCGACAGGCTACCACAGAAGCCGGTCTTGAGCTCACATCTGAACAAGAAGACCATATTATGGACGCATACAACGGACTGGAAACATTTGCCGATGTTGATGAGGCTCTTGAGATGCTGTCAAACTCACCATCACTCGATTCATACATCTTCTCTAATGGCACCACCTCCATGATCTCCTCGTCACTCAAAACCTCTCCTTCGTTAAAGCGTGCGAGCGACGTGCTCTCATCGTCAAAGATAGTCAGCGTTGACCCTCTCAAGGTATTTAAGCCAGATCCTCGTACATATCGGGCTATGACCAAGGCGGTGAACTTGGAAACACAGCCAGAAAAGGTCTGGCTGGTCAGTTCGAACCCGTTTGATGTAGTAGGTGCTGTGTCTGCTGGGCTGAAAAGCGCGTGGGTGAACCGTCATGGGAATAAATGGGTTGACGGGCTGGGCGGTGGACTTGGTTTACAGCCGACGATAACGGTTAGTGGTGTGAACCAAGCTGTTCATGAGATCTTGCGACAGTCTGATAATGGATTGTGAGCCTGGCAAGGAAGCAGTCTATCTTCCAGAGTACTCTACGTGGTATCGTGTTTGAGAAATATATTGAAGAGATCTGTTCAAAGGCCCTGTCTTGGAGCACTCCCAAATTAACCAATACGTGGGCTAATTTATTAACGCCTATCCTTTCTTTACAACTCTTTGTAGCTGAGCTACATCAAGTCTACGCACGTTGACACAGCAAGAGTTTGAAAACTTCTGCAAAATGAGAATAGCCGCCAAGCTGCGTTTACGCAGTTCAAAGAACTTGGTGTGCCGTCTCCTTCTTTAGGTTTACAATCACATGAATCCAAGACAGATATGCTCGGTGCAAAAATAGGTGTACAAGGTTCGCTATCATCATTGTAAAGTTAGATGAAACAACTAAGGCGCACATCACCTCCCTCTTCTCATCGCGTTTGCTGCAGCCTCTTTGGCAGCAGCTATCCTAGCCTCGCATGCAACGCACTGCTGAGGGTCGACCGACCTGTCTTGAGACCTGATCTGCTTGACGCATTTGCCTGGTCGGACATCGCCTTCATGCGGGCACTTCTCTTCAAGCTGTTCGTGGCTAACCAAGTAGGTGCAAACGATACAGTAGTACCTCACGAACGTGGTAATACACATATTGACTTTCTGGATGTCTTGTAGTAGTAAGTTGGGTCGCTGGTCAAAGCTTCAGATTATTTATCTGAAGTATATCGTTGGAGAGGATATAATGCTGTCAAGCTTCCGGTTCTAGTTCATTGAACATTGAAAGAATATATAGATGGATCATTCTATGACTCAGAGGTTTCATCTTCATAATGCAGTGAGATGATGTGAGTGGGGATGAGAGTGATACAGATAAATCCTGGTTACATATTGAATTCATTGTCAATGTGTAACTGCTCTGAGCTGCCGGTGAACCACTGGCCGTGTTTCACTGTTTCATGATATGCTTGTGAGTGACAAGATAGCCAAACATCATGCAACAATACCAATGAGGTGTGGCTAAATCCTTCGTATCACCAACGACTGACGGGTATTGCCGTAGTTACTCACGGACGGTCTATCGAATATATATGAGCATATAATGGGTAACTTAGCTCTCGAATGTAAAGACCAAAATTGCATCACATAACAATTTTCAAACATTCCCAGACATCACAGCCAAGCAAGAGCCTCTTCTACCAGACCAACAGACTCGAAGGCCAGCCAATATGTGTAAAACAACATACTTACGCCGTTGGTGCAGCAAGTGCCAAGGTCTTCATTCGTTTGAACAGTACGAAGATGAGTGCAGTAAAGTGAAGAAGGACCAAGCGCAAAAGGGAAAATGTGCCTTGGAGATTGAGACGTACGATACTAATATCGGTCCCGAAGCCTGTGAAAAGTGCATAGCCGCAGCGAAAAAGGACAAGAAGTGATGGGATCGACAGCAGACAAACATAGAGAATCAACAACATTAGTGAATGTTTACAATTGATTCTAGTTGCGCATGAGACTGTGTTACTCATTTACCGGCGATGTAAATATTGAATCATCCAAATTTCAAGCTATAACATCGCCATTTTGACAAAATCATATCTGATCAATAAGCACAAGCAATCTGGCGAGTGTATCATAGCTAACTACTTAACTAATCTATAACTTTTCTAATTCAATATGACAAGTAATATCGGCCTCCGGTCTTTAGCTTTTTAAGGATCTTCTTAGGCGTCGATAATGAAAATGACCGAAATATTCCGCTGGGCGTTCCCAATAACGTACTTCATAAGCGAACACCACAGTAACTAACACACGCACCTTCAACTACATTTTCCTACCTCTAGAGATGTGGAAGAAAAGTGACGAATATCGGGCTTACACTATTGCAGAAAACAACCTTCAAACGCAACATTGTGGATTCAGATATCTTTTCCTTTGACGACTCCGGTTGATGAAGGGAATTCTCTTCACGGTTATGGCCTTCATGGGCACTTAAAGACTTTCAAACATGAAACCGGCTCGACCTGAAAACTAGCAGTGGTCTACAGTAATCAAGGGCATCAATTCTACGGATGGTGATGGCGGTCGTGCATTATTGTTGCGGGTCATCGTACGCATCTGTTTGTGATCATTGCGCTCGTGGGCGCCCCGGTTTGAGAAGTAGACTACGGAGTAGTTGACTTGATTATGAAGCTCTCAGTTTCAGGTTAGCTTGCTGGCTCTATTGCCTAGTGCTTCCTTTCCAAGTGGTGGCACCGCATTGACTTTGTGTTTCGCGATCCGATCCAGCTCAAAGGCATCAGCCACAAAGTCCCATGATTGAGGTAGCTCTAACCCATCATCCTTATACCTCGCCAGCGCGTTGACACTTTGTCCATCCCTGAGCAGCCATGGGTCCGCTGTTTGCGACTGCCACACCTCTAGATCCTGCCTCATCGCGATCAAGATGTCCTCATATTCTCTCTTGCCTGCCAGATTCACCAGCTCGTCTGGGTCCGCATGCAGATCAAAGAGCTCCTCCGCCGGTCTTTTGATGTATCTTTTTAGACTCCGCTGGCCGACTTTGACGTCGCCATCTGGAGTCCGCGCGGGATTCTTGCGGATGCCCTCGAGCACACGGCTGGCGTAGAGGTCTGAAGCGAAGGGGAAGTTGAGCTACCAGCAGATGTTCCGGTGGTACTTGAATCTTTGGTCACGCATGAACCGTGTGGGCCAGTATTGTGCGATTTCGTGGATAGTGTGAGACCCATAGACTCTTTGCTTCCACTGGTTGTGTGGTAATATGTCGGTCTCGTCGATGATGGACAGGAAAGATCGGCCGCTGCGGCGTGGGTGAGATGGCGGTCGCGTCTCTCGGGTATAGACTTGGCCTTCGGGCGACTCGACAGGCGCAGGATGGTCGAGAGGTGCACCGGCCCAATCAAGGAAGGTCGGAATAATGTCAATGTAACTGATCATGTTAGGGTTGTGAATACCCGGCGAAGAAGCTCCTGGTTTCCGAATTATGAAAGGAAGCCGAACACCAGCATCGTAGAGGGTTGTCTTGGAATTGATGAACGGCGGACCATTGTCGCTGCAGAGAACCACAAGGGTCGAGTCGGCCAGCCCTTGGCGTTGCAGCGCTTCTAGAACCAAGCCGATACCATAGTCAAGGCGTTCTATAGCCTTATAGTATTCAACATACTCAGTCCTTGCCTCCTCGATATCCGTGAGCCATGATGGTATCTCAACCTCGCTTGGTTGGAAGTCTGATGCAACAAACGTGTCATCACAGGTCTCCTTGTTCCCGAACTCGCCTCTGGTCCAGATGTCTCGATGCGGATCTACATATCCTACGGTGAGGAAGAAGGGGCGGCTTGACTCGTTGGCACTCTTGAAGAAAGCCTCGACTCGCTCAGCCGTCCACGCGACGTTCCTGGTCTCGCTCTCCTCGCGAATCTCCCAGGGGAAGACTTCTTTCGGACCCACGTGTACCTTGCCGACAATACCAGTGTGGTATCCCAAGGAGTTGAAGAGACGAGCGCTGGACTGAATGTGGTCAAAGGACTGGAAGTGCGTGTTGCCCCCGAGGAGACCGTACTGGCCGGTCTCGTGGGGATGGAGGCCAGTGTACATGACGGTACGACTAGGACTGCACGAGGCGGTGCTTGTGAAGGCATTGTCAAAGACAACGCCAGTTTTGGCAAAAGCATCGATGTTGGGGGTCTTGACGCCCTTGGCGCCATAGCAACCCAGGCATTTGCCGAGGTCGTCAGCGACGAGGTGTAGGATGTTCTTTCGCAAGTCTGCCATGGGGGGCAATGCAAACCAGGGAGGTCTATGGACAAGTTTTGGCCGAAGCACCGCTTGCGCGAGCCATGTGCAGGTTGAGCATGTAATAGATAATCAAGAAGCGTACGGAGTAACTAAGAACGTCTCAATCACCCTCTAAGCTGCGTCTCCGGCTCGGTGTCCGGCTCGGTATCCCGACAGCCCGGTTCGGTGTCTCCACTCGACCAGGGAGTTTGCCGGCCGGGCCCGGGAATGTCATCGCGACCCAGAGTCTCGGTTTTGCCACAATTGATTCTATTGATTGCGTGATTGCTACTGGCCTGGCACCCATTCCTCCATGTCCCGAGCCGCCTCCTCCTCATCACCTCGCAACCTCGCTACTACATCCCGTCTAGGTCAGATATCCCTAGTGAACTAACGTTAAACAATGACTGGCTCAGGCTCGGACAGTTCGCGAGCCAGCAGTCTTCAGCGGCCCCAGTCACGCCCCTCGCAACCAAAACAAACCTGTGCCCAGTGCAGAGCTCGAAAGGTACTACCATGCCCATGCATACATAACTGTAACCCGCAATGCATGACTGAGATTCCCCGTGGTGCTGACGCCGATCCCTGCAGGTCAGATGCGATGGCAGGCTAGAGCTATGCAGCAACTGTGACAGGCTTGGCTACGACTGCTCCTTTTCCGCGTCGTCGGATGCCTCTGGTACGACTTCTTCGACATCCATCTTACCGTCCTCGCGCCACACCAGGGGCCGACGAGCTGCTAGAGCCTGCAGGCCCTGCCATGCCGCAAAGAGTCGCTGTACAGGGACATTTCCAACCTGTCAGCGCTGTACTGCGAAGGGGATTGAGTGCGTCTACCTGCCCTCGGGGAGCGCGCGACGGCAGCCCAGTGCCACCTCGCCGCTGGCCCATCTCTTACAAGCATCCGCTGAGAGCCATGGTCACAATGAGTTACCATTACCATCGCCATATAGCATGTTTGATGCCGAGGCCGCAGTCAATCCTAGGTAAGCTCATACCCACTGCCGGTAGCATTCTGATGGCGTGGCGGCTTTTGACATACTGTTATGCAGCTACCAAAACCACTACGACTTGCTCACCCGCAAAAGGGTAACCAATGCCATGCGGAACTTCTTTGATCACCTGCACTGCTTACCCAGTCTTGCCTTTCTACATAAGCCTTCGCTCATGCGGCTATATCGCACCCAGGAAGCCGATCCTGCGCTGCTCGCGGCCGTGGTTGCAACTGCTTCGAGGCTCCCAGGGACGACACCAGAAGAAGAAAGCATAGGCTTTCAATGTGCGGAGCTAACAGACGAGTTGGTGAGCGGCTCTTTCAAACAGCCTTCCTTGTTTCGCATACAAGCACTCCTCCTGCTTCTGCGATTCCGACTGTGGACTGGCTCCTCTAACGACCCCCTTCTCCTACTAGCGCACCTTGCTCGATCTGCCTTTGTCCTCCATCTGCAGTACGAGAGACCACAATACTCCTTCGTCATCCAAGAGTCACGTCGCAGACTGATGTGGGCTGTCTACATGCTGGATGTTTCGCTTGCCGACGGGCTCCAAGAGTATACTGCTTGTCCTATCACTGCTATTCACCTTAAGCTCCCATGCATGGAGGACGACTTTGAGCTTGGGAATGAGAATGTGTCAGACAAGGTCAACCAACACGGTCCTCAACGACTAGGCATAATTGCATACTACATTCGCGTAGTATATCTCAAGGACAAAATTCTGCGGTACGAAAAGACGCAAGGGCAATCCGCTGAATAATGATAAACCTGCTGTTGCTAACACAGTCTAGCTATGTAAAAGCTCTGCTCAATCTGAGAGCTGAGCCCAATCCACGCAAAGAATTTTCCCAGCTTGAGAGGGAGTTGGAGGATTTCCAGTCACGCTTGCCACAGGGCGAACGCTTCAGCCAGAGAAACCTATCAATGCGGGCCTTCTCTCCTCGGCTTTCGAGATTCATCATGACGCATATCTGGTGGCATGTGTGCCACTGTCAACTCTTCCGTTGCTTACTCCCCACCATCCCCCAAACATTCAGCCAGAGGCTCGCCGACTGTCTCGGCGAGGCTCTTACGGCCGAGTATCAGAAGAAGTGCCTTGAGCATGCGGTATCCACTGTGCTTGTCTTCTCATCCCTAAGGGAAATAGACGGTGTCACTTGTATCCTTGATGCAGACATAGCAGAATGCGCCTTCAAAGCCTCCGAGGTCTTGCTTCTTAGCAGCGAGTCCACGAGGCACCAGATAGGTATTGGCCGAGCTGAGATTCTCCAGCACGCATCAGTCTGCCTCGGTGTCACACAGTCGATGCTGGGTATGTATCCTGCTATAGCACCGCTTGTAAGCTACTCGTAAAACCCAAGCCAAGGGGGCTTAGCTGACTTTCGACTGGAAGGTGTCTGACTTGACGAACGCCGTGCAGTCCTTCGCAAGGGGCGAGTCGTGTATCGCTGTCTTTGCTAGCCAACAGGCGTCGCCCAAGCAAGCTATATCGAAACACAGCGCTCTCCACCGTGCGTCGTTCGCCGACGACAGCTACAAGCTAGAAACGCATGACAGTTTTGACGATCGGCAACAGCACGTAGCACCCGTTGACCAGATGACTAGGTCGGACACTGTTCCGTCATCTATGACTGGGGACGGCTCCTTTGGGACTTACGCGGGTCTAGCAGAAGCAATAATCGGTGCCCGCGACATGCAGGGGGGCGTTCCATGGCATGGAGTCGGTTCCGAAATATGGGATCAGGCGTCCTTATTCCAGGGTCCCTTCAGCGGTGGCGACAACGAGCCTGAAGCCGGGGGTGGGATCCGCTGACCGTGCGGTGGGTTACGGCTGAAACTTCACGACTGTACGGAGTAATGGGATCTGGTCTGTTCATCATCTACAGACTGTGTCTAGTTACAACCAAGTAGCCGGCATCTCGGTCACACAAGATCCTTGTTTTCCGGCTCGGTCCACGAGGCCATGGATGTCAGCTGGTCTAGACTAAACGTCTCCTTCCTAGCTCGACATACGCCTTGTGGGGACTAGCGATGGCGACATGTATGAAATCTGGGGAAACCAAAGATTAAAACGACTCTGTTCGCCGGCTGCGTCTTTGTCTGCACCATCTCCACTATCAACGCGAGCACTCCCCAAGCTCTACTGTCCGACATGTTCCCGAAAACATGGCGTCTCATAACGCCTTATCTGCTCTTCAACTGCCTCACCTACCTGATCGGTGCCATCATGTTTGGGCTGTGAGTCTTCCCTCTACCTAAACATACTATGTGCTGGGTCCTTCTAACTGTCACCACCACTCTAGTGGCACCGGCTCTTTCGGATCCCTGCAGGCTCTTCCATCCTTCCTTAACACTTTCGGTGTTGAGGGTGTGGATGGTGACAGGACTTTGCCACCTACGAGGAAGGCACTCATGAACTCTTTGCCGTGGATTGGAGAGATCGCAGGCTGCTTCCTTTCCGATATCTTTATCGACCGTGGCGGATACAAGAAGACCATGTACGCAGCCGCAGGTATCCAGATTATTGGTGTCATCTGTGAGTATCCTTACCCGCAGAACTCTCTGTCCTCGAGGCTCGTCCTGATCTTTGCTACGTAGTGGAGGTGAGCGCCAAACATTCGGTACAGTTTACTATTGGTCGAGATGTCGCCTACTTCGTCGTCGGCCTAGTAGAGAACGATGTGCCGTCTTACAACGCCGAGACATCACCTGCCACGACAAGAGGCCTGCTTTCTGGCTCTCTCATGCTCTTCACCGCCCTGGGTAACCTATGGGGCGCAGGAATGTCGCGGGCGTTCGCGACCGAGCATGGTCAGGTGGGCTGGATCGTTCCCACTGCGATGCAGTTTGTCCCGGCCATCCTGATCCTCGCTCTAGCCCCCTTTACCTCGGAGTCGCCTCGCTGGCTCATCCTCAAGGGGAAGAGAGAACTGGCCCAACAGAATCTTGACAGGATCCGACACGAGTGGGAAGTCGAGGATGGCTCTACTAAAGCAGAGCTGGCGGCTATGGAAGAACTCGCTGAGAAGTCTCTGGCCACTGAAGAAGGCAGCTGGCTCGACATCTTCTCTGCAAAGTATATTCGACAGACATGGATCTGCGCCACACTCTTCAGCATCCAGCAGAACAACGGCAACCAGTTTGTCCAGTCCTATGCCGCGACCTTTTACGTAGAGCAAGGCCTAGGCACCATGTCGTTCACCTACAACATGATCGGCCAAGCCATCGGCATCTTGGGTTGCTTGGCAGGCACCCTCCTCTTCGACATCACGGGACGCAGGCCACTATTCGTCTACGCGAGCTTCATCGCCGCAGTTCTGCTGTATCTGGGGGCTGGCATCGGTGACAATACGGACCCCAGCCAGACTGAGACGCGCACGATGGTGTCCTGCTTCATGATCCTGCCATTCTTCACGCGTATATCTGCAACGAACTGCGCGTTCTTGACAGGTGCTGAGATCGGTGGTGTGCGAATGCGCAAGAAGATTATGGTGAGTGACTAGCATCAGCTACACGCATAAACAGGCTCAGTGTTAATACTGATCGTTTTTAAAAGGCTTTCGGACTAGCCGCAGATGTCATCGCCGCCTTTGTTGTTGCGTTTGTGACACCCTACGTCCTACCAATGCTCGAAGCTCGTATTGCTTGGATCTTCGGAAGCGTGTGTGTCTTCGCTGCTGTTTGGGGCTGGTTCTTCTTCCCTGAGCTTAAGGTATGTTACTCCCCCCTTTACGATTGACTTTGTCCGTGCACAAATCAAAAACTAACAATCCTCGTGTAGGGCCGCTCTCTAGAAGAAGTCGATGAGCTCTTTGATGCGCATATCTGGGCGTGGCAATTCAAGAATCACAAAACGACCGGGATCGCAGGGCTGCTGGCTGATATAGAGAACAAAGTAGCCATGAGCGCCAACGAAGAGGCCGATATCGAGCGTAGCAATCACGTTGTCGTCGTCGGCAAAGTATGAAGCTGACAGCATAATGTGCTTTGCTCCATATGACTAGAAAGTTTCCTAGAAAAGTGTTTATAAAGTTGCTCGAATAGCGTCCATACTCATCCCAACCATCACCACGACAGCAATAGGGATACAGCCACAGGATCCTTTAGCTAATTAGAGTTATCAACACAAAGCACAGATTTCATTGTCCCATGCGTATATAGATCGAGAACATCGCGCGACATGTAGATCCGAGACCCGACACAGTTTGTAGCCCTGAGAAATAGTTAGGAAGGTTTCGAAGCAATGTAGGCGTGGTGTTGGAAAGTCATACAGATATGTGTAACAGAAAGTCTTTTGGCGGAGGTGAATGCTCTTGGGTTTGAACCCGCTACACACTCCAGTCAGCTCCGTCAAATCGTCAACTAAGATGGAGAAGAAACGAACCCAGAGTTCACGTTGACGCAGCCAAAGCCGACCACGTCCCTGCTACTTCCCTTGAGATTCGGTTCACTGTATACTCTGGCCTGTTTGATTGTAGCTTATCAGTAACTTAATGCGCTGTTCATTGCGGAAAGGGCCACTCTACCGCGATCACATCTGCTCCAACTGCGGGGGCGACGAGGAGGAATGGGATCAGGGCGAGGGGATGCATGCTCTTTTGTCAACGGGTAAGATACAATCTATTTGGGGTTGAGAAACAGGTACGTGTGTAAGTGAATCACTGCAGTGAATGGAAAGTTGCTCAGCTAGCAATGCCCACCTCAAAGTCGCTGGCATGGTCGTATCTTAAGTGCTTGGCACGCCTGGGTCCGCATAACTTGAAGGTAAAGCAGCTAGTGGGTACTGAAAACCCTGAGACTAGGATGCCTGAACACCACTCAGTCAAGTCTCGATTATTTTGGTAGCCTGAAGAACAGCTGAAAACTACAATAGACAGTTGCTCCCAATTAGAGCCGGTCTAAGGTTGGGTTGCAGGTCCGCTAGCAACATAGTGCAATCACAGAGATGCTGTAAGCGCCGTGGCTTCAGCCCAACTCCTTACCCGACCAACGGTGCCTTGTTTGTACAGGCAGGAGTGTGTGTGGCCATTGGACACGACATCTTCTGCCACTTAATTTAGCCTATGATATAAGTACCACCAGAATTCTTGTTACCATGCCACCATATTCGCGTTGACTTGTCCCAGCGACCAGAAACCAGACTGCATAACAGGAAAGTTCTGATGAGTCTTGGGGATGTATTCCAAGAAGATGGCACTATCGACAGGTTGGCCAACGCCGCTTCCAAACCCTATCAGAGCCGAGGGCGTTGCATTGGCAGGAGATGCTTATCGCCATTTTCCACTGCAGTTATCCTTTCAACAGTGACTGGTGCAACACTACCTGGCTCGGTCTGGTTTGCAGTGGTATTTTTGGATGTGTCGTCTGACCTTGCAAGATGGGCATATCTTTTAAAGTCAAAGGCGAAAATCATGGTTTTTATAGCTTTATGAGAGGCGTATACGAGTAGCCTTCCCAGCATGAGGTGCACCACACACCAAGATAGTACCTGGTTACGATGATCCAGCACAATAAGCAGGGCAGGGTGATCGCCGATAAAAGAAGCAGACACCTCAGTTGTCAAACACATGAAAGATAAGAAGACAATGATATCGTATTGATACCCCTTCCTGTATTCAGTCGACTACTGATCTTATGTTATTTTTATTCTCACCCTCGCCAAGTGGTTAAACGGTCCCTTTCCAGAAGAATATATTTCTCGATAACGAAGCTTTAGAAACAGGCTACGGGCCACATGTGCGTGTCACACTATTATGCATTCTAGACCGCGGATAATCTGATCAGCTTCTTTTGTGCCCTCTCTCCAGCTACCAGAACATATGGGAGACGACGACGACGACGACAAGAGTCCATAGCCAGAGGGTGAAGCCAAATGTTCAAGTTTTGTTGCAGTAACGCTTAGTTTCAGCTGTAACGCTTCCGGGTCATGCAACGTAACTCCAAAGAATATTGCAGAAACTATGAAGACTCTTCGAAACTTCTTTGCTCTACTCGATCTTATCAGTGCAACAAATTCCGACAGTCCCCTTGGTAGTGCTCAGTGCGCTCGTCTAGATCTCTACCCCTTTTACTTCGCAAGCTGATTTAGTGTCGTAAATGGAAACAAAATTTTCCTTACTGTGCAGCCTTATAATATGGCCATTATATCTTTGGTCACATCAGTAGAGTAGCGACGGTGCCTCGGTCGCCGGCGTATCAAGCTATAAGGAAGCCTTTCGTGTATCTCTCGACAATGTCTGTTCTTCACTGACATAGGCTTTTGGAGTTACTACTCGACTTCTATCACGGGTTACAAACCGAAAGTCTCGAGGGCTTCGCTGCTGCTTCTGCCGCCATCTTATCGTCCATTTGTGAATGGTCAAGACACTGCTTATCACCAAAGCATCACGGATATTACTACGGACAAACAGCAACCAGAATCACACATTGCTTGACTAGGTATTCTCCACCAGTATGATGCTGGGGTAACATGCAGAGTGCGGGGAAGATGTGTCTAGACGCGGTCATCATGGGGCGATCTCTCGTGTGGTTACCGTGATCTCTCGGGGCTTTTACCGGGCATGGTATGTTAATCTGCTGATCTCCCCGCGTAGCGATATCCGGAGGTTTCATTGTATTTGATGATTGGTTCGTTTCCAGGTCGATCAGAACGGAGAGAACCCCGAAGATCGTACCTTCGGCAGATTCTCTTGGTATTTCTAACGTGGTATAAGTGACTGTACCCCCATTTTCAGACTCCTTGTACAGCGGCGTAGCAGCTCAACCTGATGCCACGCGTATCTACCGACATTTTCCTGACAGCAAACAAGAAGCAAACAAGAAGACTCCCAAGGACCTGTAAGAACATAGCCGTATGTTACACACCACTTCTAGTCATACTATGGATATTGCAAAAACTTCTGTCGAGATGGAAGAGGGCAAAAATGTCGGTGCTAAAGAGCCTCCATCCGAGCACGAAACCAGCATCGATGTATGGACAGAACACTTCAACATTCAAAGCACAGACTGGCAGCAGGAGTTCGACAAGAAGCTACTCAGGAAAGTCGATCTACATCTCATGCCCTGTCTCGTCATCATGTACCTCCTCAACTTTCTTGATCGCTCCAACCTCGCCCAAGCGCGCCAGGGAACCCTGGAAGAGGACCTTGGCATGTCAGGAACTGACTTCAACCTGGGTACCTCCATCTTTTTCGTCGGTTATCTCCTTATGCAGCTCCCGTCGAACTTGCTGTTGACACGCCTGCGGCCGTCTCTTTACCTCAGCGCCTCATGCTGCCTGTGGGGAGTTGTTTCGACTTGTAACGCAGGCGCACACACCTTTACACATCTCGTTGTGATTCGTTTCTTCCTCGGCTTCGTCGAAGCCCCATTCTTCCCGGGGGCTGTGTTTTTGATGAGTAGCTGGTATACTCGCGCTGAACTTACCCGTCGCATTGCCTGGCTCTACGCAGGAAATGCACTGGCCAACATGTTTGGCGGTTTGCTGGGTGCGGCAATCCTGGGAGGGCTTGAAGGTGCCCAGAACATCAGTGGCTGGAGATGGCTATTCATCATTGTAAGTTGTCTCATCCCTTCCCTCATGCCTCTATCAGTATAGAAAGACATATCGCTGACACGGCGACCTCTATTAGGAAGGTGTTGCGGCGATTGGATTCTCTATGATAACAGCGTTTATTCTACCCAACTATCCTCATACTACCAAATGGTTGTCTGAAGAAGAGCGAGCGTTCGCCGCGTGGAGGTTGGCTCAAGACATCAGCGAACTCGACACGTACGGAGAGCAGACTGTCTGGGATGGCGTCAAGATGGCAATCCGCGACTATCGCATCTACGTCTTCATCCTAATGCAGCACGTGAGCTTGGTCTCGCAGACGTTTCAGTACTTCTTCCCAACCATCGTGGGCACTCTTGGCTATGGCAAGATTGTCACACTATGGCTTACAGCTCCGGCTTGGGTAGGTCACGCGATCGCCGGAATGGCAACCCTTTCTACTATGAGCAGGTGTTTGCTGACGATTGGGGCCTGTACAATAGTTTGCAACTTTTCTGCTCTCGATCTGCGTCACCTTGAGCTCAGCGAAAACAAATGATCGATCCTTGCATATCGTCTGCCTCATGCTTCTAGCTGCCGTTGGAAATGCTGTTGCAGCTGGAACGACCGTCATTGGAGCGCGATTCTTCGCCATGTTCCTCATGCCCATGGGCGCTGTGTCTTCTTGTAAGTCCATATAGAGCGTTTATCTGCTGTCACCTGCTTCATCATCTCCAACATTAGCTGATACCGTGTCTCTCCTCCGCAGACCAAATCATTGTTTCGTGGGTAGCAAATTCCTTCCCGCGCCCAGTTGTGAAGCGCTCGGCGGCTATCGCCATTTGCAATATGATCGGTAACACAGCGACCATATACGGTTCATATATGTACCCAAGCACCGACGGGCCGCGTTACGTGCCTGGAGGCAGTGCTAACGCAGCAATGTGTGTTATCGTCGCTCTACTTGCCCTTTTACTGCGCTACCTCCACAAGTGGGAGAATACGAAGCTGGAGAAAATAGAGAGTGAGGCAGCAGAAGGGGGTGTTGGAAGTAGGAAGACAGATCTCAAGGCGGACCAGAGTCGTAGGCGCCCAGGATTCAGATACATATACTAGAGGTAATGAAATAGGACTATGGTGGGTAGTCTCACTTGACGTGGATAGAGTCTCTTTCTACGAGTGTCATCTCCGTACTGTTATTTGGTAAAATGTAGTTATCGAGTCAAGCTTGGTGTAAGACAGGCACAACTGATATTCAATTGGAGTAAGGCGATCTAAAGATGGCAGGTGATGCTGCTCATTGAACTCGGAAGGGTCTGTGTGGATGCCGAGAGGGATCGGCCGAGGTAGTGTTTCCTCCTACCTTAAGTCCCTAATCTCTCAACTACAGTATATGTGGTAAATTTATAATACGTCTTGAAAGAAAAAGGTTAAGGCAAAGCTGTCAAGACTGGCTATAATGGTTCTCCTGGCTGTAAACGGTGCCATGATCCTCAGATACGAAACAAGACCACAGAACAAGCTTGATGTCTACGCAATCACAGCTTTCATTTCAATTTTTCCTTGGGACTGTGTTTCCATATGAATATTTTCACGGTTCAAGTGAATTCCAGGACGAAGGCTCATCATTGCTATTTTTGACGTTCCCTAATTACTTTTTTACTTCTTGGCGGCAACCTTAGCAAGGTCGGCAAGTGCTTCGCGGCGCTTGAACTTGGCATCCTCGATGACACCTGGGGTCATGGCGTTAGCAACCATCATTTGTTTGGTGTAGGATTGACTTACCAGCATCGGCGTCGCTTGAAAAGTTGCCAGTCCAGGTGACAAATGTCTGGCCCTCATGCTGGCCCGAGGTAATGGGATAGGCTCGGATTGTGCTCACTACTGATGTGTAGCTGAGTGCGGGCTGGGAAGTAATGACACTGTAGGTGATGTAGTGGTCGATGGTCTGTACAAGGCGAAACGTTAGCATCCACCCATCCCTTTGTGTATGCCCTTCTGTCGAGGCTAGCCCGTATCACCTACAGAGTGCTCCTCCTGCTTGACCTCGAGAACAGTGCCGTCCTTGAAAGTCCACTTGACAATGTCGGTGTCTGGAGACGTGCCCTTGACCCATTCGCTCTTCTCTAGGGCAGAGTAGAACTTTTGGAAGTCCTGGAGCTTGATGAGGTGCCAGACATCGCTGAAGGGCGCCTCAATGACAGCAGACTCGGTAACGGAGCTCGAGGTGGGGATTCGGCCGGACATGATGCTTTCGTGATTCGTAGTCGGTGGTATTGGGTGTTGGGCGATGTTGGTGTTGATGATCAGTGCCGAGAGAGATGGCGGGGTCATGTTTATATACCTTCATGTTTGCCGGCTGTTGCGTCATAGACAGAGCTACCCCGCTACTGGCTTATACATGTCTTACTTAGATCAGCCAGGCAGTTTGTACAGTACGTGATACCTATCTTGTAACTAGTTTTTGCCAACCTTGGACATTATGGATGCGATATCGATTTATGGAAAATCAAGTTGTGAATGGCTTTGGCATGTGAACTAACATTTCAAACTGGGTTGTCAAATTAGTTGGAGGCGCAACATTTGCATTAGCGTGCGAGTTAGTTGCAGTGTGTGTAGAGTTGGTACCTCCAGCCTACACCGGTAGGGTTTTGGCTGTGCGAACAGACAATAGATACGCTATTAAACCTCAAGAGCAAAAATTGGACTATCACCAAGGAAAAAGAACTGATCATCTTGCGTCATCCGGAATTCGAATCCGAGCCTCAACTTTTCTCAATGGAAGAGTTGAATCCTAACCCCTAGACCAATGACGCTTGTCGAATTGCGCTGTAAATGGGTATTATATATTGCGCGGGACATTAAGACACGATTCATCTTGGGAAGTAGAGTTCCAGGCACAACGATTATACTAAGGTGGCTCTGAAAACTCCAAGCAGAAGATGTAATAATCATGAACAGCTTTCAGTCCGAGTCCAGAACTGCGCTCCTTTCTAATACTGCGTACTTCAATGATGGGTCCCGCCTCTCCAGCTGGTTTTACCTTTACCTTACAGAAGTCACAGATAATAAAAAATGAGATTAGTGAAAACTCCTTTAAGTATTGTCTAAAACGTTATTATTTCAGCAATACCAAGTCTTGATCCCAGCTGATTTGAAACTTTTCGCGAACATGCTTTGATCAGATAAGCATCGAGGACGATTATCGTCCGGTTGCAATGTTACCAAATGTTAGCAAGATCGGTTTCAAAGCTCAAACAACTCGACAATCGACGCATATGAGCTACAAAGGAAGCAATCGTTTCATCTACAGCAGCAGCTTGGCGCAGTGGTAGCGCGCCGGGCTCATAACCCGGAGGTGTAAGCAACTTCAAATCCCATCTGTATAACAATCAACTAACACAACATTAGCGATCGATCGAAACGATCAGCTGCTAGAAGAAGCATCACTCTTTTTTTTTATACCTTAATATCTTGCTGATTATTCTTTTTTGTGGCTTTTCTCATTTCCCATTCTAATTGTGGTGAAGATTGCAAAATGGTTGAGCCCCGTTCTCCACCAACCACCTCTACGCTAAGAATTCGCGTCAAGACAAGGAGTTGTTAACCCTGAAGGCCCGGGTTGCTAAAACTGTAGACTGGCTGTGATTGAGACTATGAGTGAAGGAAAGATAGATTGAACACCCTTTGCAAGCCCTTTGGGCAGCTTATATGAAAGGTCAAAAAGAAAAACTAACATCGTGTTGTTCTAGCAGAAACAACTGATGATTGAAACTATTGATCACGCCAGGGGTCGAACCTGGAATCTTCTGATTCGTAGTCAGACGCCTTGCCATTGGGCCACGCAACCGCTCATTGGTTGATATCAATTGTGCGGCAATACAGTATTGTGAGCCTCACCTTCCATGTAATCTACTTCTAGTCTCTCACCATTAGGAATCCAATCCTGATGTAGGCGGACCTTACAACTCTTTATCTCTCTCTATGGCTTCTCACCCAGCGGACAAGATATCTTACCCAAGCTTTATATAGCCCCGGGCAAGGTCTATGCCATCATCATCTCTAAGCATCTAAGCTACATAGATCTCCATCGACTGGAGCATATCCGCAACCATAATACGCCAGAAAGGCAATCGAGATAACATGACAAATCTGGATACAAGGAGCACTGTCTTTACTCTACAACAGCTAGATGCCAACCCCATGCCACCTTTTTACAATTAGGCTAACCCCATGATCCCTGGCCACTCCCTGTAACCGGACAATGCCCTCGATGCTTGCATTCGTGAGCATGGCATATCCCAGGCGTACGTCAATGCTTTCGAGTTGACTGAAACGACTATTTGAGCCACACTCTCGCAATAATTCTTGAAGGCCGTGGCCATAGTCCTCCATTACTTCCTCGGACCAACCAGAGAGGTCAAGGTGCTTGATTGACCGCGGAAGGCGGCCAATTACCATATGTTTGCCCGCTCTATCCAGGTCATCATGACTTTCGAACAGAAGGTGGACATCTATCCCAAGAGTTTCTAATCGACCGAGGTGACCAAAGCATTCCTTCAGCCCAAGTGATCCATCGGCATCATCAGTATAAAGTCCAAAATCCGGGGGGTTACTGGTATCGAGGATTAACCTCTTCAAAGACTCTGCATGATGTAATATGACTCTTGCCAGCATATTCTCACTCACGCCGGCGTTGATCAGCACAGGACCTGGGATCCAGGTAAGCGCGGTCAAGCGCCTACAAGCTCGTACAATGGAGAACAAGCCGGCCATTGACGTATCTGCGTCCAGCAAGACGATCTCTTCTATGCTCGAAGTCCCAATTGGAAACTCCATCTGGTATATCTCGCGTACCACTACCGGAGCTAGCACTTCGCCATCCATATCGTCAAAGGTCTCCTCGTCGGAGTCTTCTGGATGTTCCCACATGCCTAGTCTAACCGCGGTAAAGGTTTTCATTTTGGGCAGGTAAAAGAATGGAGCTGCATATCTTCCGTCCACGCCATTTTCTGTGTCCCAGTGGCGAAATATTACATGCTGCAGTTCAACCAAGGGAAGAGTTTCGGACGGCGAAGCTGGCCTTGCGGCCCTCAGCTGTTGAGCCACCTGGGCAATTAGGCGAAGAACCAAAAAGTTGTCGTGATGGTCTGCCCAAAAGAATGGAACCGTGATATCGAGGCAAGAAAGCCTCGTGGTCCAGGACAATAGCAGAGTGGCTATGGCGTCAGAGTTGCCCTCACGGAGCAGACTTCCCCAGTCCAGGCCCTGCCAAGGCGTGTATAGAGCAAGTTTTGGCCATGCCTCTGTTACTGCCGTAGAAAGATGTCGCAGGTCCTCAGCACTGATTGTCGGTGGTTTTGAATCGACTTGTTGCTGCCAAGTTTCGATGCTGCCCAAAACCAAGCTTCGAACCTGACCTCGTAGCTCAGGGTGATAAAAAAGATGCATTGCTAGAACATCCAGGCCATTTTCACTGGTGCTGTCATATTTGACAGGGTCCACCGGCCAAAAACGGACGAGTAGAGGAAACACGAGTTTGTTCAGGCGCTTGTTGGTAAGACAAAGACTGAAGAGAGACCCGTGATGTATCTGAGATGTGTATATTGACACTCGCTCGAGGATCTCGTCGGGGAGGTTTGACAGCATACACATGGTATGGAGAGGTTTGGCTGGAGTGATGAATAAGGACGAAGGCAAGGGAGGTTGTTGGCTGTGAGACAAACCCCTCTTGTGATGGGTGATAGGAGATAACATGAGCCCACATGTGCTTCTCCACTGCTTTTATCCAGTGAAAAGCGCGGTGCACATGGTCGCAACGCCATGAATTCCGTGAGGCAATCAGACAAAGCCCATCAGCTCTAATCTGGCAGACAAGTTTACTCACTTCGGCGAAATGGCTGAGAGGAGTGAGTCTATTCCGAGGCTTGTTGTACTTGCTGCTCGAAACTAAAGCCTCGGGGATTAAATCGGGAAAAGAGTCGGGATCAAGATTCCAGGCATGATCACAACAGCTAGGTGTGACCAATTAATGCTCGACTTAAAAAGCAGTCCTTTAGAGATCTATGGTGGATCATGGATGATTTAATCTTTGTTGGAAGGTGGCTGCCTC
>JADDON010000417.1:0-27085 GCA_017140175.1 Fusarium staphyleae
CGTCCGCAGGGGCTCGGGGGTCAGACGAAACGGGCTCTCGGAGCGCATGTAGTTGGCCTGGTCGGGTGGTGGGCCGTAGGGGCTCCGAGGGCCGCCGCCGGTGATGGTGGGGAGGGTGGCAGCGCGGTCAGCGAGCGGAGGAGGGGCACGGAGAGGTCCACGGGACGGATCCGAGTCAACTCGAGTTCTGAAGCCACGCGGGGGAGGATCGAGAGGCCGGGACATGTAGCCTGGGTATGCGTCGGATGGGGCCTTGCTTAGACCGAGGCTCGGTTGGTGGAGTGGAAGGACAAACGACGAGGGAACCTGGTGTGGTATCGGAAGAGGTCGAGTGGGAGGACTGAGATTTGGAGGTTGGTATGGTAGGTACTGCTTGGGGGTCTGAGCGGGCGGCGAGGGGGGGAGCTTGGGAGAAGGTTGAGGCGACTGGTGCTGGAGCTGAGGAGGTTGCGAGAGGGGTGAAGGCTGTGGTGAGATAGGTCGAGTGACCTGCAGAGGCTGCGATAGCTGACGCTGCTGTGCCGGGTTCGCATGGAAGATCTGTGCCTGCTGAGGAGCATGAAGCTGCTGCGCCGGCTTCGGCTGGACAATCTGAGCTTGTTGCGAGGGCTGGAGCTGCTGTAGAGACTTTGGCTGAACGATCTGTGCTTGCTGCGATGGCTGAGGCGTCCGTACACGCGGTGTCTCCTCTAGAGCCGTAGAAACCATGGACAGAGGAGACGTCGCATCGCTCGTGTTGCGCGCTCTGGTCGACCCCGTCTCACTCAGACTCAGACTCGGACTCGACTGCATTGTCCTCAGGGGACTCGCCGTTCTGAACCCTCGCGGCTTGACTGAAGTATCCGTGGGGCTTACGCCGCCCTCGCTCGTCGGCGTCTCGAGGCTCCTGTTCCCGACACTCCCCCTCCTGACAGTCTCGCCAAAGTCGAAGCCGGAAAAGTTGCCAGTCAAGCCCTCGGCCATGGGCTTGGCAGCCTCGCGCGCCGCCCGCAGCTCGTCCACCTCCATGGTGAAGCTCGTCCGCCGCGGCGTGTGGAAGGTAAAGGTGTCGCGCTTGGCCTGCACATTGCGGATCACGGGCGCGTCCCAGATGTCGGCGACAGAGGCGGCCGGGCTGGGAAGCGCCGTCGGGCCGGCTACATCTACTTTGCGGAGGCTGCTTGGAGCCGGGACGTTGCGGCGGCTGCTCGGGGGCCGGTTCTCTTGGCTGGTGGGCGAAAAGGGTCGTTCGGCGTTGACGATGGAGGGAGGAGGAGAGGGATATCCCGTGTTGTTTTGCTCCTCCTTTCGTTCCTTGTCGTCTCCGAGGCCGAATTCAAATTGGTCGAGCATGCTCTTCGCATCTGTATCCACAGGCGTGCCAGGTGTCCCAGGCAAACTGCTGATGGAGTCTTTTCCAAAATGCACGTTAAACGGGTTGTCGAACTCCCTCTTCGACGTCGCAGTGCCCGGTCGCGTAGGAGTCGCGGGTCTAACTGGAGCACCGCCTACAGCAGCCGGCGCAGCAAGACTCGGGGAGCTGTCATTGGCGAAGCGGCCGTTGAGGTTGACGTCGGAAGAATGGAATCGCGGGTTGCCCATCGCGGGAGATCGTGGTACACTGAGATCAATCATGGATGAAGCGCCGCCTCCGCCGTTCATATAAGGGGCGCGCCATTCCGTCGAGAGCTGGAGGTCGCGATTCGAGCTCGAGGTGTTGGGGCGGACGAGGTTTGGGCGGGAGAAGTTGCTGTTGTTTGTGAGACGACGCATGTCTTTGGGGGAGGTAGAATCATGGTCGTCCCTGTGTAGATGCTGCATTTGTCTTGTAGCCGCCTTGTTCTTGCTCTTGTCGCTGTAGTTGTGAGTATGAAGCCTTGGGTGTAGGAAAGAAGAGCGCTTACTGTGACTTTTTCCTATCGCCGCCTCCCAGCTTGAGGCCAAAGAAAGATACCATCTCGAGAGAATCGACAGAAATCCCGTGTCGTCCTTCTCATGAGCATGCGGAGCGATCTTAAATCTGGCAATGGTTCGTCAGGGTTTCGTTCTCTCTTCTAGAAGGCCATTACTCGGGGACTTACCGTCAAGGGTCCAGCTTTAATGGGGGGCGCGCGAGGCGTAAATAGACCAAACAAGTGGGTTAATTAAAATGGTATAATTTTAGATGGCGGTTTGTTTGGTGGGATGAGATGGGCTTTTGGGCATGGGAGATGTCCAAGAAACGAATGTCTTTGTTATTGTGAGTCTCTTGCAGAGATCATTCTCATCGATTTATTGCCAAAGGTCGCGTCGAGTAAATGTGAACGTCAAGTTCAACAGCACGTAGTATAGTTAACTGGTCTAGCCAAGGTGAAGCTAAGAGTCGGCCGGGTTCACGATTCAGGGGCTCGAACGGCGCCGTCGCGGGGTCGAACAAGTAACGTCAGGAAGTGGTCAGAGCTAAAGGAATGAGCAATAAGAAAGAAGGACGCAAAGGATGGGAGGAATATTGAAAGAAACACTGCCACAGACAGCACAAAGCCCGCAAGCCTTGTCTTCTTTTTTGAGAGACGACAAGAAAGGAACGTGAGGCTGCGCCATCAACGAATGTCTATCAAAGACGAGGTAAGACAGGTAGTTAACGTTAAAGAAAAAAGAAGAGAGAAAATAGGGCCAAACGAGGAACGAAAAAGGCTTAACAAGGTGACGATCTTTGGCTGAGATGAGAAATGAATGCACGTTGGACCCTGGTCGCACGCCATGGATGCACATACGTTGACTTATATGGAGACTCATAAATTCGAGAATAATTCTTTGTTCTCCATTTTATGTCTCGAAGTAGTTACTGGTAACTATCTTACAGCATCATCAAAAATCTCTACTCTACTCCCATATAGCTGACTAGATTTGACCTCAAGAGTTCACCATGATGTTAGCTTTGCTGCGTGGTGCAAATACTACGTACTAACTAACTTACTGCAAGCGTACTACCATCCCCCCTTTCACCGTCAGCGCCAGGGGTCCAAGCCGCCAGGGGTCCTATGTCTCTCTCCGAGGGATGACGATCGTCGCTGTCCAACGGAACTGAAACCCCTGAAACTAATGGCATTAGGTCTGTAGCGGAACCCTTTTCCAGGTTCCTTTGCGGACTCGGCTATACGTACCATGGACGACGTGGTGAATAGGGAACATGCTATAGATCACCATCTCGGTTGGAGTGGATACATTGTAAACCGGCCCAGTAAAACCAAGTAACTATAGACGGCATATCCGTACATTAGCTAGAATAAATATCCATCTTGGTTTTGCCCTAGTTAATTGGTGTTCATGCAATGTGGCTATTACGCCAGGTACACTCCTATACTGGAACCTCGTTCTCTATACTCACCGTACTATACTCCGTACTCGGGAGGTCGTTATAGCAGTTTTCATGCTCGTAGCAGCAAATTCATCATTCAAACAAGTCATCATGCACGAGTGGCCTACTACGTGCATACTCACTGAAGCAAGAGTCATCTGCTACGTACTGGTAGTATAATCAGACTGCTGTCGAGCAAGTCAAACCCATAGCCGTTACGCCCAAACACATAATCCATCCCAAACGCCACTCATGACAGAAACCTCTCAACCATAGACACAATCACCGCTTGCCGCACCTACAGCTGCTCCAGCAACTTCCTCCTCCTCCGGTCAATCAGCTCCTCCTGCACCTCCTCCAGCGTCGGCAGCTCCCAGGTGACCCCGTCCCCTCCATCCCCCGGCAGCGGCTCCCACCCGGCCGGCGCGTCCTTGGCCCCTGTGCGCATCATGTGCTCCCGCGCCTGCCTCTCTCGCTCGGCCTCGTACGCCAGCAGCCCGTCGTCCTCCTCGTCCGGCGCGTACCCGTAGTAGGCCGCATCCACGTTGCGCCTCAGCTCATGCCGCTCCTCGAGCGGCTTCTCGTCCTGGCCCCTACTGCGTGCCGCTTCGAAAAGCTCCTTGACGCCCGGCAGCTCGCGTGCACGCCCAAAGTACTTGTAGCCCTTACCGCCCCCGGGTATCTCGCGGCCCTGCTCATCGTAGACCTTTCCACCGCCACGCATGTAGTTTGGACCTCCGAGGTTGCGTATCTGTACCTCCCACATGTGCTTCTCCCGCATGAGCTTGTTGATCTCGTCGTTGAGATCGCGCACCTGGTAGTCGCTGAGCGCCGACTCCTGGATCCGCGACATCTTGCGCGAGATCTCCTTGAGGACTTGGCCGCGCCATTTCTCGCAAGCGGGGATGGCCTCGACCTCGGTGATGAGTTTGGGGCGGCGCGTGCGGCCGGCGTCGATGATGCCTAGGTCTGCTGCTTGGGCTTCGCGGAAGCGAAACAGCATGGACTGCGCTTTTTCCGAATTTCGGGCCTGTGTTCAGTCAGTATTGTCAGTTTATCAAAAACTAGAGATTTTCTTACCATTTTGGCGGTAAGTTTGCGCGCAGTGAGGCAATCAGAGGCGTTAGCAAGCCGGTTTGAATGTTGTCGCGCCCAAGTTTTCCAGCCTTGTTGGGGTTACCTTGAATATCTAACTAAAGTGGCGCTGAGTTTAGCCACAGTCATGAGCCCCACTGTCAGCCTTGATATTTATACGCGTCTCCACGCGATTTGAACTCTTGACACTGATACATCTAATACGTTTTGCAGTTGTTGACACTGGCAAACAGATATTGCCAACGCAAGAGATTGTTTGGAGACACGCATTAAAATACGAGGCTTCTTGAGGACAAGACTCCGCATTTCAAACCTTCCACCTCTGTATCAACATCGCCGCCCGCACTCCTTTGCTACACCACCATACGTACTTCAACTGATACCAACAGCTACCGACCGGATCAGCGACTACGACTTGGTTTCATAACCCTCTCTTACCCTCATCACTTCACCTCTCCTGTCAGTTCACCTCTCGCATCATCTCTCCCCTAGCCTCTCCCCATTCCTCGCCTCGCCTCACCTCACCTCACCTCACCTCGACCTCCATCCCTCCCTCCCTGCAGTGATGACAATATTCACCTGAGCTAGGCGATTCCCTCACTCCTGGTTTCCCCCAAAACCGTCGTGCGCGGAACATGACCCCCTCTCAAGAACAGAGATCTGAGCAGGCCTCACATCTTCCCCTTCCCCCTTGGCTTCGCAGGCTGGGGACTGCAGCCGCAATGACCGACAAATATTCCCCGAGAAGCTGACCTCCCAGGCGGAACCGACCCTCTTGAGGCGACGTTCACAGGGATTAAGGAGACGCTCGTGATCTGCACGAAATAGTTTTCAATCGGAGCAGGCTCGTTCCTTGCTAAACGAGGCCGGAGGAGAAAGGGATGGACATGTTTGGAGATACAAAGTTATGCCCGGTGATGATTCAGGACCAAAAAGCCAAATTTGCAGACAGCAGCGGCGGGCTTCTTACCAGCGATGATGTTGCGGGGGTATTCACGTATCCACCGCCGCGCGTTGTCAGTGAGAACCCAAGAGAGCTAATCTGAGGGCATCATGACTTGTATCTTCACGAACTAGTTAGATAGACTTGGAGACAAATGCGCATTCTATATTCCACTTTTGGTCCTAGTCTACAGACAACAGGCCACGAGTCCTGACCGTGGCGTTGCAAAGAAACATTGTACATGGCTCATCTTCTCCCGCTCCTTTATTGTGTCTTCTTCGCCTTGCCCGGGGTCGTAACCGGCTGGCTGTACATCCAGAGAACACTAAACGCCAGGAAGCCAAACACTGTAACCCCAATACCCGACAGCCAAGGATAGGCGCCCGAAATGACGTAGCTGCGCGACCACTCGTCGTGGGCCATATGGCGCACGCTGACCGAGTTCTTCTCCTCAATGTTGGTCAGAAAGGGGCGCTTGTAGTTGACCTTGAAGCCAAAGATGCCGTGTTGATCGGGCAGCGTAAAGTTGGTGCTGAAGACGGTTGCGTCCTCGCCGACGTGCGACGGCGTCAGGTCCAGGCGGTGGAAGGGCGAGAGCATAGAGAACTCAAGCTGAAGAGAATCGCCAGGAGGTAGATGGAAGGGCTTCCAGGTGCGCCAGACATACTCAGAGATTGAGATGCTGTAGGTCTGTAGAGGTCAGCCAAGGCTCGTTCATTGTTACCAAAAAAAACTTACCACATCGTTCTTGATCCGGTAGATGCTGGGGTTGGTCTCATTGTCGCCCTGGAGGTGGTGCTCGATCTTGTTGACCCGCAGCACACCCAGCTCCTGGAACGTCCAGGCTGTCAGACTGGTAATGAATTCACGGTTGCTCGGTAATAGAGCCTTTCCACCAATTCGGGAGACTTTGGTCTCGAGTGTCTTGTCCTGGAACATGTCGGCAGAGCCCAGGATGGTGAAGCGCGCCGAATTGCGAGCCTGAAAGGTGGAGATCAGCGCAAGCTGTCGGCCAGCGGCAAAGAGATCGTCTGCGTCAACGACGTCGGCCTGCTCTTTGGGGTTGTAGCTGTAAGCCGTGGGCGGGGCTCGCAAAATGGGCGACAGGAGAGGGCCCGAGCCCAGGGTATGGCCGACGGCGTTGGGGATGGAAAGCAGGGAGCCAGGGATCTCAAAGTAATCCTTGAGACCAGGTCGGACGTTGACGGGGGCATCTAGGACGAGGATATCGTGGGACTCGGCGGCTGAGATGGTGTCGTAGCTAAAGTGGTCGACAATCTTGCCTGTGCGCTCAGCGGGCAGCGCAACGTCGAGCTCGGCGAGAACGGAGACGAGCGAGGTAGGGACGGCGTGGGTCGACGACATTGTCAGAAGAATGTTGCCTCCAGCGTTGACAAAGTCGAGGATGATATTAGGGGTCAGGTTAGGTCCGAGGCCTGCGATTGTCAGTACAGTCTCTCCGATTGATGTGCATCACCAACCCTTGATCTTGGTGGGGAGAAAGACGAGGTGATCATAGTTTCTCTCTCCTAGATTGAACAAGCTCAGAGCCTCGCTTTTGGGGGACTCATATGTGATCTGATAGCCTCGCTCTGTGACTGTCAGCCTCTACTCTTTCATTGGCACGAAACAAGTCAAGATCATACCATTCAGATCGCCAAAAAAGGTAGAATAGGCCTCCTTCTCCTCCACACCATCCAGCACAACCAGCAGGCGATTGCCAGCCGTGCCCGCGGCCGAGACCAGCGCCGCAAAGAGAAATAGCACGAGACTCGTGAGCGACCGCATCTTGTACTGTCGAGTTTCGTGAGATGAGAGAGCGTTGTTCGTCTTTGGTACAAGACGCGACAGGTAAAGACGTGGACAGCTTGCGCTTTCGGGGAGCTTGGGTGAGCTTGCGTTTTAGGATACGTAGCCTGCCAAGTGGGTGTGGGGACCGCTCTAGACCTATTGGGGTAGTGGTGTATAATGCAAATATTGAGTGCCTCTTGGCCTCCAGCATTGAGAAAAGGTGACAAGTATAAGTAGCACTGGATTTATTAGGCAAGCTACTGGTATAAGTATAATCAGCAGTTTGTATTGTTTGTTCATTCCAAATTGGCCCTGAATTGCTCGCACGCAGCAACTTCAAGCATAACTATCTCACTCATTCCCCATCAGGCCTAGTCGCATACACTCACCCAGATAATCCGACATTCGCGGCTTGGTTTTTCCGCTCCTGCGATTGGACCATTCATCAACCTCCAGATCCATCACCAGCAGAGGCAACAAACCTCGCGATCCTCGTCAATTGAGTAAGGCATCCCCTTCAGATCCTCTACGATATCCTCTAACCGCTCTCTTCCTAGCCATCATGTCGGCCGCTCCCATCTTCTGGCAAACACCCCTCAAGTACTGCCGCTGGGCAGCCCGCGAGCGTCCCGCCCTCTTCTGGTCCGTCATTGTCGGCGCCGTCGGCCCCATCTCCATGCCCATCGTGCCCCCGATCCGACATTACTTTGGCGATATCGACGCGCCACCGGTCCCGGTGACCTATCCCAGTTCGTCGCCTCTAGACCTATGTCAAGAGGTCTGCTAACGGAGCAACAGTCCCTTCTGGTCCCCGGAAACAGCTTACCGGCTACGACGACGAGTAGAGTCCCGCTGTCAGAGGATACCACGCTCCGATAGCAACCTTGTACAAACTATGGCGTTGGAGACTGCGGATGATCATGGATGATACCGAGGGACAGCGGTCCACTGCAATTAACGCTCAATTCGAATTCAATCGTTCAACCATTCTCATGCCAGGCATTCGCTATATGTATGCACTCATTGTCGAGTCAAGTCTCTAATATGGGGTAAAACAAGAAACGCCGTTGGCCATGATCAAGGACAGTCTATCCACCATGATGCTATAGCGGCTCACATGCAGCCGTGTTACATCGAGATTTTGCGGCGATGGTTCCGCACCATTGTCCTGCTTGGGAGCGCCAGACTCTATCTCTCCCTGCTCATAAAGTTCCATTCGTACTACACATGTTAGTCTGGGAAACACCAGGAAACGGCATACTTACAACTCGACCATCATCATCTCCCGTGTAGACACACGTCGGCATCGGACTAATGCACGTCACGCCCGCCTCTGTATTCGCTCCCTTGTCGTTCTTGTAGTCTACATGGTCGAGCTTCCTCAACAGCTCTAGCGTCCATCGGCTGCCGACAATGCTACGCCGCCAGACATTGACCCGGCCTCGTCTGTGCCCTGTGAAGATAAGATAGTTGTCGAGCCACTCGTTGCCGGCTCCCTCGTAAAAGGCGCATGAGTGGATGTAGTCGTCCTGGTCAAAGCAGACATTCTGCTCCAGGAGGAGCGTGCCGTTGAGAGTGTACAGCAGCACGTTCGGCCCGGAGCAGAGGAGGATCTCGCCGGAAATGTCGTTAATGCGAGCGCACTCGACAGGTCGCACCAGCGGCAGCTTACGAATGAATGACAGCCGGTTAAGGTCCCAAAGGAACGCCTGTCCGTCCGCAGACACGGTTAAGAAGGTGCTAAACGCCTTGCTCACAGCAATCGTCGTGACAGGCGACTTGTGCCCAAACAGGCTCGATCTAGGGAGTAGTTCTGCCGGCTTTCCCGGGGCTGTCTGGAGCGCATAAACCGATACAACGCAGTCCTCGCCGGCGGTGATGAGTGTTTTGGAGTCGGCAAAGCAAGCACACGAGATCTGGCCAATGTGGAGGTTCTCGAACAGGCCGGCCGGCTTTCGTGGGTTAGCAAGACGGTAGTCAGGGTGGCGGCGGCGGTTTACCTTGCGGTTGTCGCTGAAGAAGAAGCGGATGCTGTTGTCGGCGTATCCCCACTCGAGGAACTTGTCAAACGGCGGAAAGTTGAGGCGGAACGGAGATGCGCACAGCAAGCGGTCCAGCTTGGAGGCGTAGATCAGGGATGCCACGCGCTCATGGCTCTCTGTTGAGGTTGAGGTCAGTAAAGTCATCAGTCTTGTTGGGTTAACCTTACCAAGAAGCGGGTTTGCAAGACATCCTAAGGAGAATACACCAGTGTCGAGCCGTCGGATGGGACATTGCATGTGTTCCCTGGCCGGATGAGGTTTCATAAACACCTGGTGCGGTGTCTGTCCAAAATTGTGAATGACGCCAGCAAGAATGGCCCTCTCTTTAGCATCAGTGATGCTATCCAAGTCAGTAGCTCCGCGGTAAGACAGATGATGATAGACGTTAAGGCTGTCAACAGCCGCTTCGCCTCGCTGCTTATAGCCAAAGATGAGATCGATCCACTTGTGGAGATTCTCACTCACATACGGACTTTCTAATGCCTCTCTGTGCTTGGCGATAAAGATCCTCGGGTCGCCCTTGGCCCATGGAGGGAGTTCCACATTGTCCACCTTCACACCGTTGCTTTCACGGTTGCCAAAGTTGTAGCCGTTCACGTTGGTGAGGAACTCGGGCAGACAGAAGAACTCGGGGATAAGCTCCCTCACATCAGCCTTGTTTCTGCAAGACGCAGAATTCCATGCTTCTGGGATTGACTGGAACAGTCGATCTGCATGATCAAAGCTCCCTCCCTGGAGCAGGATGTAAGATTGGACGAAGGGCGGGAGCCGTATCAGATACGAGGAGACATGCATGGCCGAAGAGTAATGAGTGCCGTAGTGGAAAGGGATCTCTCCAATCTCAGCCAACGCGTTGTAACTCTCGAGGAAACCGCCCACACGTTGCGGCGTCTGAGCACCCATCGGCTTGGACAAGTCACGAAACGTGTTGGGATCCTCCAGGTCGAGGTCCTCGCTGGTGTAGTCTGCAAGGATCCATGGAAAGACCGGGTACTGTGTCAGATCGTTAAAGGTCCTTCCAGCCATGGTATTGACCATCATGAGGTAGTGAAAGTTGGAGATTTCGCCCCTCTGCCATCTCTTGAGTATCGGGTTCCAGGGCGACGTGTTGAAAAATGTGCCAAACTTGGATCCAAAGGTAGTCTGTGGGGTTTCGTCAAAGACCTTAAGAGCCTCTAGTCGCCAGGCGTCCTCGGGATTGGGAAGCGTGTTGGCGCCGCTCGTGTGGGGAGCTTTGTTGAGCATCTTCACAAACAGCTCATCTCGAACAACTGGATTAATCGTGGTCAAGAGATAGCTCCGGCCGTCGGTGAAGAATACTTCGATCGCGACATCTCGAAACAAAAACCGACGTTTCGAGATACTGATCACATCTTGCCATCGCCAGTGTCTCGACTCTTGCTCCTTGTCACCAGCATTCTGCCGCTTCTCGGACGTCTTTGCATCCGTGACAATCTGGGAAAATGGATCACGCTCTTCTGGCGGGGCTTGCCAGACGTTGACAATGTCGCCATTGGCACACTGAAACACATTGTCCATCATGTACAAGGCATCCTTTCCTATTATAAGAATGCCCTCGCACGCGTCCAGTCCAATGATTCGAGAGATGTTGTACGCAGACTGTACCAGGTCCCCCCGCTCTAGCTGTCGCATGACCTTGCGGTTTTTATCTTCAAAGCCCTCGTCCCCCTCGTTTGGATCGTTTGGATCGTCTACAAGCTCGAAGTCATCCTCGGGCGCAACGCCTGATGGTTGGCCTGCCGGTTCGGACGTAGACTCAGGCTCTTCGGTAAACTGCGGCTCGTTATTGCCATCTAGTCCTGGTCGAGTTGGCGTCACAGCAGATGCCGAGATGGAGGGTACCGGGCTGGCCGATGTGTTGATCCGCAGAGTCTGAAGCACTTCGCTTGCTTTTCGTTTTGGCTGGTACTCGTCAGGCTTGATCGCATAGTCCGGAAGCACCCTGAGTCGCATTCGGTTGCGGCCCTCTGTTCGGTCTAGCTTCCACTTAGGCGGCGCAGCTTCACTAAATACTGCACCAGGCCGCCTCAGATCTCTCTCCATCTTCTTATACGCTGCGCTCAAGAAAACCAGATCGTCCTGCTGGTCCTGCATGATACGGTGGTATTTGAAATATTCCGAGTTGTAAATGCTCTTCATCCAGGCGCTGTTGCCGATATCATGACTGAGAAGGGTCTTGTCCGTGGTGATACTCTCGGTGTGCCATGCTCTGAGCTTTTCCTTGCGCTTGGCCAGGCGGTTCTTGGCCGTCTCCGCGGTACGGACGTTTTCCGCGCTGACAAAATCTTCCCACGTCTTTGACATCCCCCCAAAGAACAGGACATCTAAAGAGGGCCGATGCTTGTCAACCCACTCGACGAAGGACTCATCATCCACGCCTGTGAGTTTTTGAAAGTCATTTGAAAGCTGCTTCTGATCCGGGGACATGCACGATCGGATCAATGCTGCAGACTCCTCCGGTTTCTGAACCAGGATAATACGTAAGAGATTGGCTGCAGCAAGACGGAGGGGCATCTTATCGTCGACGAGCTTTGTGTAGAGCTGGTACCAGAAGAGTTTGAGAAAGTCATCCTCAGATGAGAAGCAGTCGAGAATCGACATTTGCCAGTATGCCATCTTTTCCATGAACTGCTTGGCCTCGACGACCGTGGTCTCTGGGCTGTCCAGGTCGGACAACCTTAGAAGAATGATCCTGAGCAGGCAGTTTCGTACCGTATTGACTGCCTGGTGGCAGAGGCGAACACTTTTAAGTGTGGAAATGTCAGGGCGCTGCAGAAACTCGAGCAGCATGCCAATAAAGTCAATCATGGCCTCGGCACCGTTCATGAACCATCCCTCAAAGATGGCTTCCGACATGTGGATACAGAATCTCGACAGATTTGTGAGAATTCGGGGCTCGCAGATAGCCTTTTGGTTCAGCTGGATATTGCTGGTTAAGTGAGCGACCACGTTCTTGAGGATATAAGACTCAAAGTAGGCCTGATGCTCGCGGAATCCCGGAGGAACCTTGGAAAAGAGACCAAACCCTGGAAAGTCTTTACGCGAAAGCAGCTGGTCCATAAACACGTTAACCACCAGTTCTAGGAGTCCGTCCAGAATGTCGCTGCTCGGCTTCTTCCTTGGCCCGGATCTTGATGGTGTCACTGCAGGGTTTAGCCGAGCTGAACTCGGGCCCACTGGCGACTGTTGGGCTGTCAGGAGGATAAACGACGACGCTCTCCTCAATGGCGTCCCCTTGGGAGGTGTCGATTGCGGTGACGGAATTGGATCAACGCTTGTTGTTCGTACAATGGGTGTAGCATGTGAGCCGCTGCCGCCGATCGGCCGAATAATAACATCGGTCCCTTCAAAAGTGAGAGCAGCATCTCCAGAGTTCAGCTCGGTCTCGGGAGTAACTGCATCAGCGCTGACAACGACCGGGTATAGCGCAGATAGCAACAGCCTTACCCACTCCGAGGTTAGAGCAAAGTCTCTAAACTCAGTTGAGCGTTCATGGAGGTCCAAGAGGAAGCGAATTACAGTGTGGAGAACACCAGCATAGCTCGCGACCCGCTCACTGTCTCTTGAAAAGTTCACTGCAAATCTTAGACAAGAATTGTACACAGAGGTATTCACATACATCGGTTTTCCAGCGCCGTGGCCAAGTCCATGGAGTTTGCTCGCGGTCGCATTTCCTTGGCGGTTGCCTGTCTCTTGAGTATCTGGCTCGGGTCGGCATGTGTCGCTGGTGAATCGGGGTCGTCCTGGTACCGCATGACATCCTTCAAGCCATGCTGCAGCATCGCAGTAATGACAAGCAACGAGTCGGGGTACACAACCTTGCGTTTGCCAAACGTCTCGAGGAGGCTATAAAAGTCAAAATTGCGGTCAAAGTCGATTTCGGCAACGTCGTAACCAAACAGGATGCTGAAGCAGATGGGCCACAGTGTCGGCATATCCCAGAAGCGTCTCAGTCTGTTTGACATGATAGTGAATCCTCCAGACTTTCCTGCAAATTTGGAAGTGTAGTTGGACCCATGTGTCACAAGGAGCCGCGCCAGGATCTTGCAGCCGTGAACTACAACTTCTGGGTCATCCTCTGCCAGGAGATACAAGAGCCACTAACGACATTAGCAGATGATATATTTGGTAAATCAAGTCCCTCACCTTATTTGTTACCGTTCGGGCGAACTTTTTAATATGAGTCGAGTTTCCCTTTTCACACAGAATACGCGAGTACATGCTCAAGACCTTAACGCCAAGCTGTCTCTTGGTCATGAACTTTAGGGAGGGCGAGGCTCCAGAGAGACTGTGATCTGTCGGCGTGGCTCTCCGTCGAGGAACAGGGGTGCTTGATCTGGAGACAGCTGAAAGGGGGCGTGGGCTTCGTGGTAGAGAAGAGGGCGGCGAGTGAAAGGCGAATGTGATGAACAGGGACAACGACCTCATAACTTCTTGGCTAAAGTTTGACATGACGAGGACTTCGAAAGCGCCCATGAAATGGGATATAGTATCTTCCGACACCACCTCACCTTTCATCGCATCCAAAAGTCTTTTCACGATTCCTGTGAAAGTTAGAAGAGTTTAGCTCACACTGCATCTAACTTACTCATCCTAATCAGCCTCCGACTATTAAACTCGTGGTACTTGCTCTTGACGGCGAATGTGACAAACTGCTTGTAGTATAGGTCTTGGATACGCGGTGCTGACTTGCGCCAGATATCGAGGTCAATGAGCAGGATACGGTAAGCAAGGGGGTTGATGATGAATGACTCTATGGGTTCCGTATGGTTGTATCCCACGAATCCTAGAATCAGGCTTAGCAGCTGAAATGCCAATCGATCGCGATCCTCATTGGAAATCTGAAGTCGGGAGACGGCCGCATCACCGGCGCTACCATGTCCCAGCTTGACGCGGAGGAGCATGGCCAAGATACCGTATCCGTTGTCTTTTTCAATGGCCTCGCTATTTCTCCAGCTCTGGCGGATGCAGTAAAAGAGCATCTCGGCTGCTCGGACAGTCTCTTCAATGGAAGAGGCCCTCTCAAAGAGCTTCAACGCTAGTGGAGTAAACCCAGCCAGGCGCCAGAGATTCTCATCCATATATGACGGCACAGCAACGATGGGGCTTCCTCGGAACGAAAGCAAGCCCTGGATTCTGAACAGAGAGTCGGGGAGGCTTGGTACAGCACAATTGATGGCCAAGGCCGCGCCCTCTTGATTTGATGCTCGGAAGAGATTGCGGGCACAGTTTCTCGGCAGCGACCGGAGAAGCCCAGTGTCGTAGAATTGGACATTTTCTGGGAATGTGGCCGAAGGCAAGATGCTAAGTAGTATCCTCGATTCCGGAAGCAGCGAGCCAGCCTTTTCCCGAACAGCTCTGATGATATCTGAATGCTCTCCCTTTCCAGGATGTGCAATCTCGTTTCGGAGCCCCAAGGTTGCTGAGGCCTCGTACGTCTGGAATCCACCCAAGCTGTCCTGAAAATTACCCTGGTATCGTGGGCCAAGGCCATGGTGAACCGCCAAAAAGTCGTCGCTCAAGGCGTCCTCAAAGAGATGTGCGGAAGCAAGGGACCATCGTGAGAACACAAGTCCGGAGCCTATCTGAATAGAAAGGTCTTTAGGTGTGCCAACAAAAGCCTGGACTGGGTTCGTCTTATTCTGGTTCGAGTTAAAGGATGCAAAGCTCTCATTGCCCCCAGTAGATAGAGGCGGTAGGTGAGGATAGTTGCAGCGGATCTGTTCTGAAAATTCGCCATTAACGTATAGTGACGCCTTGCTAGCAACCATGGTCTTTGGCCGGCGATGAACAATGGCGACATGGTACCACCTCTTTTCCTTAAACGAAACAGACTTGAAGCGAACACTAGGCTTGTTGTTGGTAACGGATGTTTGAAGGATAAAGTTGTGGGTGTCTCTCTCTAGATACATGAGCAGAAAGCATGACTGTGTCGAGTCGAAAACCCCAAATATGGTTGTATGCGCAGTGGGATCGAAGCTGTCAATCCGGATCCAGGCTGTAAAGGTGTATCCAGCGCTTGATTGCGGCGGGAACGAGCGGCCGAGGCTGGGTAGTTCAAGAGAAGAGTGGCCGTGCAGGGAGAGGTCGAATTGGAAGAACGGAGGGCCTGAATGTTTGGATGTCATCTGTAGGCAGAACTCGGACGCCTCAGAGCCCGGTGTAGATAATAAGAACTGAGTATCGGCAGGCTCATTAACGCCCAGGAACATGAGCATCTTGCAGATTGACAACCCCTTTTCCCGCTCAGGAGGACTCAGTGCCGAATCTGGGCTAAAGGCAACTCTGAGGAATTGAGATAGGGCACCAGTCGAATGCACGGCAGCCCGGTTATATATAGAGACCGCAATGACAGAGTGAATAGTCTCCAGAACAAGCAAAGACGCTGGGTTTGCAGCGCCATCCTTCATCCGCGGAATGGCGGTCCAGAAACTGACAACAGCTCTGAGGATCTCGGGATGGCGTATGATAGTCTTGGCATTAACAACTTCCCGTACTCCCGGGGCAATGTTCTCAGCAGACTTGGCCAGTACAAGATCCCATTGCTCTTCTGCACTATCTTCGCCGTGTGAAAAGGATTCATCGTTATTCTTGGAGGTTTCGCCGTCAGGCCGCAATGACTTGGCAATGGTCTGGCAGAGAAGATCTAGAGCATCGTCGTCGAGAGAAAAGGCAAGGAG
Organism: Fusarium staphyleae; assembly: GCA_017140175.1. NCBI lineage: Eukaryota > Fungi > Ascomycota > Sordariomycetes > Hypocreales > Nectriaceae > Fusarium > Fusarium staphyleae. Next base: position 15,889 of record JADDON010000417.1, read on the forward strand.
CTTACCAAAGACGTGGAAGCTTATCCAGGCATCAGGCTCAGCTCCCCCGAGGCCTATACTCGCAATTACTTGCTCCAGAGCTTCCCAACCGCCTCCCTCGACTCTATAACGGAAGAACTTTCGATTCCCTGCATGACCTCGTAGCGCCGCCGAGAGAAGATGCAGCGAGTCTCCTAAGAGCTTGAAGAGACCAAGCATGTCCGTATCGCTTCGCTTATCGGGGTCATAGTAGCCTGAAAAGGCCCGCAGCAGGTTGAGGATGCGTTGAAAGCCGTCGGCATGGCGAAAATCATCCTGGTGCACTGGCGAAGCTGCTGCGGTGATGTGCTGTGCTATGTGTCGGAGTTTCTTTGATAACGGGGAAATTTCTGGGAATCCGTTGTCCCGGTGGAGGGTCGTGTCTACGACGAGCGCGTCGAGCAAGCCCCTCAAGATCTCGAGAGACTTTGAGCTCGGTGGATTCGAGGCCGAGGTGGACGACCGGTATCGTCTTGGTACGGACAACATTTTGGTGGTCGTGGTCACGGGTTCATTCCAGAAGCCGCCCTCCCCCGAGCCCTTCAAGGGTCCAGGCTGTCGTGAGCCGTCGTCGGCATCGAAGGTGAAATCTAGAAGTGGTTGGAGCTGGCGCGGGGCGCATAGAGCTTTGACGAGCGCACACACAGCCACAAGCTGGAGATTTGAGACCCTGGCTAAGAAGAGGTGTTAAGGATAGGTATTTCGTACAGGCCGGCAATTAACGGCGTGTATCGACAATCGGTACAACTGGGGGCTCTCTCTCTGTGCTCGATGTTCGTCACGGAGTGAGCCTTGGAGGTGTGGCTTGGTGTGGCGAAGGTGGCCCCTCCTGGGGCGTGTGTGGGAGGGATCGTCCGAGCTGACGAAGCTCGCGAGTCAAACATTTAGCTAGATGACATGCGCACCTGATTGTCTAGATTCCCAAGATGGATGGATGGAAGTTGAGCAAAATGAAGAGGTTTCGATTATCTCAATCGCTTCATTACAGTATGATAACTCCATAATGTAAAGACAAGTTGTCTAGGGTGAGCGTACCTCTCAATGAATGATCCTAATGACGTCGTCAACACGCCTGTCCAGGGTAGATAACTTGACAAGGGGATATCTTATGCAACAGTATGAGCTGGAATCAAAAGATTAGGAGAGGCAACAGGATATTAATCACTGAAACGCATTCAATGGACCACGGACTATCAAAGTATCGTCTTGAGGTATAAAGAAGCACGAACTTGCGAGGTCATGCTCCAAGGGGAGTTATTAGGCCTGCACCAGGGAACGAACCCAACAAGGTCTACCGTTATGGTTTCTGGTGAATGCTAGCAACTAAACCATTCTCTGGCCAATCATCCAGGACAAGGCGTATGCCTGGAATGACATACAAGCAGCGATTGATGGCGCTATCCGACGAGATACATACTGTACTCAGTACTCCGTAGATACTGTACTATTAGTAGTTCTGAGTCGCTTTCAAGTGGAGAGCTGGAGCTCTCCAGCCCAGACCGGCTAAGCTGGACGCGATCAGTCACGACGCGATCAGTCACGCATTATCTTAAGACTGTTGTGCTCGTGTTACACTGAACGACGTCCAACTGATTTCCTACAGATTAACCGGCAAAACAAAGAATGCTGACCTGAATCATGACGTCTTTCTTTTCTTGTTGCTTTTCAAGGTCTCCAGCACTTTATCCCCGGGAACGGACTAGAATGGACGAGGCGGCCGGGGCTTGAGGCTGTTTGGCTTGGAACGAGCTGGGCTTGAGACACGGGCTTGCAACATCAGGCACGTGCCAGGGACGTCGTCTGACTCGATGGATCAGGCGGGTCAAGTCAGTGGGGGCCAATCGGAGCCAACGCACTCCCCGCATTCTGCTTGTGAAGGAACTCTTGGTCTAGCAGGCCGCAGCGCAAGCTTGAAGGTACCTTGCCGGGTTAAAGCTTGCCTTGTTAGGGTGGTGCGCGAGCAGGATACCTTACAGTGAGGCAAGGAGACAGTGTGAGAGATACCGACGAAGCCATGATGTACTGTACTGCCTCACTGTTCGGCTTTGTTGGCTCGGTCCCTTGTGCCGAGGCCTCCATGGCGTCACTGACGAGTTGACAAAGAAGAGCTGATGTCCGTGAACGGAAGCCAGATGAAACAATCACTCTTCGGAAGCTGTTTACGATAAATCCGGGCAAGATATCATACTCAGCACCTTCATTACTCCCCTTCCAATCTCAATCATGTCTTGTGAACAGCAAAGGCAATACTCGGCTCGACTGGACTATCCGTGCCAGCTCCAAAGCTGACACGGTCTGTCATGGGAGCTCTTAAGTACCCTGGCTCCACAGATCCGTTATCGCATTGCCTAGGAAACAGAGCGCGTCACCGTATTGGCTCGTGTATATACCGCTAAACTACATATGGAGCTAAGCCACCCTGTTATCGCCCACCCTGGCGACTGGATGCGTCACACCTTCCCCAGGCCCGCTGAGGCAACACCGAAGCTGTCGCACGCAGCTCGTGCTTATCTACCCCAGCTACCGCTCGCCATCGCTTCTTCTTCCTTCATCATCCTCATCCGTACCCATCTCCTCTTTCTCATCACCATCACGACCTCATCATTCACGGGTCGACGACATCAGCTTTGTTTCTCATCTCTGTTTGCGTCGCAGGTAGACCAACTTGAGCTGAACCGTCATCATGAGAAGCGCCCTCACACTCTCCCTGGCGGCTGTCGCCAGCGCTGCCTCCTTCAGCGTTGGCACCATCCACGACCGAGCTGCTCCCATCCTCAGCTCCGTCGATGCTGAGACTATTCCGGACTCGTACATCATCAAGTTCAAGGACCACGTTGATGACGACGCTGCCAACACCCACCACACCTGGATCCAGGACATCCACACCAATGGCGAGCAGGAGCGTCTTGAGCTGCGAAAGCGCTCATCGCCCTTCTCCGACAAGACCTTTTCCGGTCTGAAGCACACCTTCAGCATTGGTGAGGGCTTCAAGGGCTACGCTGGCCACTTTGACGAGTCCGTCATTGAGCTGGTCCGAAACCACCCTGACGTAAGTTCATCCGGTGTATATACCTCAGTAAGCGGAAGCTAACTGCCATCTAGATTGAGTTTATCGAGCGAGATACTCTAGTCCACACCATGATCCCCGTCCAGAACCAGGACATGGTCACCGAGGACAAGTGTGACGGCGAGACTGAGAAGCAGGCTCCTTGGGGTCTTGCCCGTATCTCCCACCGCAGCACCCTCAACTTCGGTACCTTTAACAAGTACCTCTACTCATCTGATGGCGGCGAGGGTGTTGATGCCTACATTGTCGACACTGGTACCAACGTCGACCACGTTGATTTTGAGGGTCGTGCCAAGTGGGGTAAGACCATCCCCTCTGGCGATGAGGACAAGGACGGCAATGGCCACGGCACTCACTGCTCTGGTACCGTCGCTGGCAAGAAGTACGGTGTTGCCAAAAAGGCCCATGTCTACGCCGTCAAGGTTCTCCGATCTAACGGTTCGGGCTCCATGTCTGACGTAGTTAAGGGTGTCGAGTACGCTGCCACCAGCCATCTCGAGCAGAAGAAGAAGGCTAAGGACGGCAAGCGCAAGGGCTTCAAGGGCTCCGTCGCTAACATGTCCCTCGGTGGTGGCAAGACTCAGGCTCTTGACGCCGCTGTCAACGCCGCTGTCCGCACTGGTATTCACTTCGCTGTCGCCGCCGGCAACGACAACGCTGATGCTTGCAACTACTCCCCCGCTGCCGCCGCTGAGCCCGTTACCGTCGGCGCATCTGCCCTCGATGATAGCCGTGCCTACTTCTCCAACTACGGCAAGTGCACCGACATCTTTGCCCCCGGCCTGAACATCCAGTCCACCTGGATCGGCTCCAAGTACGCTGTCAACACCATCTCGGGTACCTCCATGGCCTCTCCCCACATTGCTGGTCTCCTAGCCTACTACCTCTCTCTCCAGCCCGCTGAGGATTCCGAGTTCGCCATGGCCTCCATTACCCCCAAGAAGCTCAAGGAGAACCTCGTCTCCATTGCCACTCAAAACACCCTCTCTGACATTCCCTCCGACACCCCCAACCTGCTTGCCTGGAACGGTGGTGGTTGCAGCGACTTCCAGAAGATCGTTGAGGCTGGTGGCTACAACGCCAACTCGGCTTCTCCCTCTTCTCCTGTCAAGGAGCTTGAGCACGCCGTCGAGGAGGAGATTGAGATTGTCTCTGGCAAGATTGTCAAGACCGCCAAGAAGTTTGGCAACAAGGCCGACAAGTTCTCCAAGAAGATCCACGACCTTGTCGACGAGGAGCTTGAGCAGTTCCTTAAGGAAATCAACATGTAAGACTACTACATGAATTGGAGCATTGGTATGCATTTTATTGGGAACATGGATGGCATTCGGTCGCTGGTTTGTTTTGAATAGCTTGATTACTGTTGATGCATCATGCGCTTGACCGCCATGAAAGTTCGACTTGGGAGGGTGCATTTTAGCTCGTATTGACAGAATACATTTCATTGTGATACTGAATCGATGTCATCTCCATAGGTGTTCATGCTTCGACCATACGGGTATATGAGTGTGTGTTGATTTATCTATCTGTGTAGTTCCTTCCGGACAACACCAATCGCTGTCCTTCCTGCCCCATCTCAGCTGCCTATTGACTGATGATGTCGTCTGCTTATACGTTCTCATTTTGCCATAATCATCAACTGTCCATTATCGCATCTCCACTGTTGTTAAGTCCAGTGTTCGCATTCAAATCGATTATCTCAGTTGCTCCAGGCAAACGACCAACACCATCTAATGTGACTTACTGCCCATTGTATCAATCACTGCAACGAGAAATGCTTCGACGAAATAGCTCTCAAAAGAAGCATCGTCGTCCGCTTAGTCGAAGCAAATCTACCAACTCGGTCGTTCGCTCTGTCCACGCTTTCGAGTTCATTGATCCCGCCATCGCCGAACGAGACGCAAACATTGCGGCCCTATTGTCCTACCACCGATCTCAGGGAAGACCTAGCGGCGAGATGGTTCCTATTCCACGGGACCCTGCAAGCTTCTTTCCTGAAAAGAGTGATGGCACTGCGAGCTGGGTCAGACAGAGCAACGAACGGGCTGGCAGTGTCACGCCGCATGGGGGTTCAACTGTTTCTCGACAGCAGAGTGTGCGCTTTGCTGGGCCATCAGCTCGTCCACGAAGGACTTTGGCGTCGAGGGCAAGTGAACATCGAGATTCGCCCGGGAAGATGACCATAAAAGCTCTTGGGACCGCCAACACCAGGCCTCAATCGACAGTGTCATTTCACGAAGACAAAAACGCACACTACTCCCTTACACAACGCTATCTCGAATCTCTGCAACCACCCGACGCGTGCTACAATCCAGATGACGATGCTGTCTCTATGCCCTCTTCCTTTAGAAAGCTTCGAAAGTCTAAGTCAATGCTCACCTCACGTTCGGCAACCACCAAGGGCCGTCTGCCCACTACCAACGCACTTTTCAAGACTACCAACAACGAGAACGAGCCCCAGAAAGAGCCCCCTGGAAGTAACGGGCTTAGAGCTTCGACATCGATGAGCTTTCTCAAAAATCGACGGCGGATGCCTGCTTCTTCATCGGGCAGTCGCAAGGAGAACGACCTTGCAGTGCAACTTGCACGGGAATCATTATTTCAGCAAGCTGAAGAAGGGGAAGAGCTGAAGCCGCAGCCATCTAGGCTATTCCGTGCCAAAAACAGGCGAAGTGAAGGCTCAACTGGACTCCGTAGGTCTCTTCGAGACAGCAGCAATAACAGCACAGCATTATCGTCTACCTTTTCCACCAACAGTGTTTCTCTTCCAAAGCAGCCCGGAATTCGAAAGACGGCACGGAAGGTTTCTCATACCTTGCGATCAAAGCTGAAAGGCTTGTTTACCAGAAGGAAGGGTAGTGCGGAATCGGGGAGACAGGAGGAGCATGCTGATACGCATGACTCTGAAAGCGAGAGCTGCCTACACTTCGACGCCGGCGAGACAGAAGAGGCCTCTATGTTCCATGTTACCTCGCATGTTCCATCGTTGCATGACGTGCCCTTGAGCCAGCAGCTAAGATCCCGGAAAGGCAGTGTCGAAAGTCTTGAAACTGGCGAACAGCACACCTCCGGTGACAAGTCCCGTGTCACTAGCTGGACAAACTCGGCTACAAACACAGTTTCGAGTCAATGCATGCTTGGAGAATGGGAGCGACAGCGCCTCTCGGTTATCAAAGAGAATGGCACGCATATCCCTTCCTCCTCTCTGCAGCCTGGGCTCGAGAGCCAAAGAATGCTACCCGGCACAGCGATCGATAGCGAGCGTGTGTACTCGGCACTCATGAAGAAGTTCGAAGGGAGTACGGACAAGCACCGCGAAAACATATCCCCCGACGTCGTTGCAGAACGAACCAGCTCCCGGCATCAGACCGGAGCCCAACAGTGGGCTTCCACCATTCGATGCGTTGGGCCGGATGATGATGATGTTTTCAGAGACCACGACTCATCGGTTGCCTCGAGCTCTTCCACCGAGTTTCCCAATGACCCTGAAACTCACGAGGTAGCGCACGAAACCCCAGCAAGCTTGGCTGGGGATACCCAGGAGGCAAGTTGTCGTGCCAGCATAATCAGTGGGCTTGAACCACCGAGGACGCTCACCCAGCGAGGCTCGGCCTTCTTTGCGAGCCCGACGTGTCATTCCTTCCGCTCCCCAAGCCCTTACCGTCGTGCTCTGCGGGAGAGCACGAAGACTACGCCCGAGCACGACCAAGGTCTACCAGGGTCGAGGTATCTGCATTCGCTCTCAGCTTTGAGTCTTCCCACTCGTCGAAACAGTAGTGCAGGCTCAGAAGGAGACGTACGAGTAGGCGACGCGGAAAGCGTTTACTCTTGTGCAACAGAGGACGCCAAGGCAACCGTGTCAGTGCCAACAACCCATGTCCATGATACAGTAGCCTCTCACCCAAATCGTCAACACCAACGGGATGCATCTACCGCAAGCTCTGTAGAGTGGAAGACGTGGCTCAGCTCAAAGGTCTCGAAGCTTGAATCGCCGAAAACCCCTACCACTGGCAAGCATGGAGGAATCCTGCCATTGGGACACTTTAGAGAGGGTGCTGACATGGGCTCTACACCCGAGAAATTTGTGCCGACAGCTCAAGTACCTAACCGCAGCCCTCTTAGCTATGTGAAGGGAAATGCGCAGCCAGTCTACGACAAGATATCAGGGCAGCCAGTTCGCAAGGCCCATGCAGGACATGATGAGAATGCATCGCCAAACGCTGCACGTTTTGATCTAAAAGGACGGACTCCTGCTATACCACCTAGGAGCACGTTGCGAACAGTTCCATCTCTTCCAACGGTTAGTTTGAGATGTGAACCCAGCGCCAGCATGAGCGAGGTGCATCGCATGCGGTCTCTTAACACCATTGGGCGCCTCAACTCTACACCAGAGGAAGCAATGGTCAAGCGCCGTTCACGCACACGCCTGACCGGTTGGCAGGGCTCTCCCGTAAAGTCGAGCCCTGGTGTTATGTCAGACATGCAATCGGACACCGCGTCGCTTGCGCAGAAGTCGGCACACTCCACTCCCAGGTGGGAGAGGAAGGGGAAACCAGCTGGAAAAGGGGCAATGGGGTCCGAGCTGGATACCCAGGCGATGGGAAGCAAGACCATGGTGGATATGTTTTTGAACAGCCGTCGCAAGCGGGCTGCTGGAGGCAGTGGAATTGGCAGCTCACCTTCAGCGTTCCTCTAGTTAGATTTGAGAACTCAGCATTGGTGATGGCAACGGTATGTACAGTTAGAGGAACCATGTTACTCTGTGTATATATTAACTAGACTGTTTGGCGTTGGTCGAGGGTTATCAAGTAGATACGACCTTAGACATAAATAATGTATAGTACTGGCTTGAAGACGAGTGTTTCGATACGACTGCCGACAAGTGGTGCTCGGACACAGGCAGTATGTGCCATGAGGAAGCGACTATTCCTATCTCCTTGGACACACATGTACTTCCCAGTATTCTGCCAGCTCTTTAGGAAAACTCTTCTTCCTCTCGTCGCTCACCCACTCCCCATATTGCTCGTGCGTCACATCTTCTCCAAGGATGCCGTTCTTATTCCCCGTCTTTAGAAAGTCGAGAAAGTCTATCGTCACCTTGACATACTCGCCCAGGGCCTTGCGAACATCGGCGGTCGCACCCGTTGCAAAGTTGAGAATGATGGGCTGTAGCAGCGGCGCGTCCGTAACGCTAGGATGTGCGGTTCCTATGCTGGTGAGGAACCAGGCAGAGCCGACCTTGTCGCGCACGCCGCGGACAATTTCGAGTACCGTATCAAAGTGCGGCCGACCAAAGAAGATGCTGTGTGTACTTGACCACGAATTGGAGTGCACGACGAGCAGTGGTACGGGCACCTGGGTGTTGAGCTGACCGCTCGACTTGCCTGGGTCTAGGGCGATGCCGCCGATGGCTGGATTGGATGCCGTGGTGTTTGCCGTCTTAAGGGCGGCCAGGGCCCCGGTTGCGCCGTAAGAGTGCCCGTTAATGGTCAAGTGGTCAAAGTCGAGGCGGTTTGCCCACGCGGCGAGGGCGTGTCCTTCTTTGCGGGAGCTCGAGGTGAAGACGTCCCAGCCGTTGCCATCGTTGACATCTCGCAGCACACGGATGGTCTCGAGGATCTCCTCATAGCGGAAAGCAAGCTGCTCCTGCTTGATCCTGGTGTCGTTCATGGGCGGATCAGACAGCAGGTCGCGCTCCTTGTAGAGCACGACGCGACGGTCCTCCTTGCCGTCAACCTTCACGAGGGTGCCGGGACAGCTGCCGTCGCGGTGCTCGAGGGCGGCGATGATGTGGCCGCGGCTGGCGAGCTCGCCAAGATAGTGGGTGTAGTCTGTCCGGGAGCTGGCGCTGCCGTGGGAAAAGATCATGACGGGATACTTTTCACCATCCGCGCCATCCGTGTTGGAGCCGAGGAGGGGGACGTCCACCTTGGCAGGGATCTTGATGCTGCCGACGAGGAGCCAGAGGGCAAAGGTAAAGATTGGCCGTATGATGAAGTTGTTTACACCAGCGGCCCGGGCATACCCTTCTGCTGTGAGGCCAAGCGGCCTAGAAACCCATGGATGTAGGGAGGCGCTTGAGCGTGCGCCCTTGACGGCGGGGTAGTAGACGGTAAACAGCACAGTCTCGAGCTCAAAGGCCGGCTCTCTCGAGCCTTTGAGTAGCGTATCTGAGATACGCCTGGGCTTCTCGAGGGGGATCTCCAGGTCTATCGCGCCAACGTCGTGCGGACCCGAGTACGCCGGCAGAGGCGATGAGAACAGGGGCTGCCATGTGACAAAGCAGTAGAGCACGTAGACGCCGACGGCAGAGCAGAGTACGTAGCGCCAGGTGAGCCTTGGCCGAAGAAGTCGAGCCAGCCGCTCGGTGAAGCGATGGAACACGGGCGAGGAGGTCCAGCGGGAGTACCACCGCGGTGCCCGGGGGTCGAGCCACCGGGGTTTCGGCGCCGGGACGGGGTCCATGGTGAGCGGGAGATCCGGGTCCGAGACGTCTTCTGCGTCGTCGCTGAGGGAGCTGAGTTCCAGAGGCTGGGGTTGTGTCATTTTATGAGGGGGGGGATAGTGGCTTTGTCGGTCTAGCGTCGATGGTGATGATGTCGTGGAGTGGGTGGGCTGAGTGAGTGCGAAGCTTGTGATGCCCCAAAAAGGCAGTGCTTTGTCGATGACGCAACACATGGCCAAGATTCCACCCACGAATTGATGGCGGAAATACTCGGTCTTGATAATGTTTGTGGTTGATAGCTGTATAAACATTTTGCTTGTCTAGGTTTATTTCATCTGTCTATCAATAGTTTGAGTGCCTGTAAGCTATTACTCGTGAGAATACGCGAGGCCTGAACTAGGATCCGAGCGAAATTCACTGTAACAGGTACAAGAGTTAGATATTTGGAGATATCAAACATATTATTCTTCAAGTTATTTTCTCTTGCTATAGCCTTTAGACATAAAGCTAGAAAAGGTGACTAGGGGTTCTGTATCAGCCAAGACTGTAGTCTTTCCTCAACACTAACCACTATGCGACATCCGGTTGAAGGCCGTCCTACTATAAGTTGTCGAGTCCACCGAAGTAATCCGTAACTGGCATGATCTTATATACCGCCTCGGCTACAAGCACAGTAATTAAGCAGAAACAATGGCCTGAACCTTGCTGAGCCTTACAGAGAGCCAGTGGCTAATAATTTCCGTCTTGAGATCAAGTTTTCTCGCCACTGAGTTCCATATGTGAAACCTTGATCCTAGTTAGATGCTTGACAAATCGGCCACGCAATAACTAACCAATTGCCGATCAGAATGGAACTAGATACCTTGGCAAAATGCATCGGGTAGACAATAAAGGAACCCCTCGGGAGAATGCGGCCCAGATCTGGCGATGCAACTGTTGAGGTGAGACGCCTCCTGTAGGTTCTCCGAGAGCCGAGGAGAATTAGCCGCGAAGGACCTGGCGTTATTTGGCGAGCTTTTAGTGTCGTAAGATCGATTCATGTATCGACAGTGCATCCTTGTTGTCAGGATCCTCTTATAGGATTAGACTGGCAGCCCAGAGATACAGTGTCGTGCAGGCTATGGCGGTGGCGGGACCTTGGAGAGTAGATTATACCAGGTCATTCCAAGTCTCAATCGCATGATGAAGAATCGAGAACCGCTGGCTAGGTTCACCCGGACTTATCTCCAGCATGAACGGACTCGATATGTGTCGAGCTAGACAATGTCTCGGGAACGGAACTGCAGCGAGGACACTCGCAAAGTGAGGCTGACGGCTGAGCGAGCTACTCGTCTATCTAGCGTTAGCAACAAGGGTTTCTTTCTCCGAGACTAGACGACGGCAGTCATCGAGCCTACTGGATCGTGTCCCTGAGGCTCTTGAGGGGATTACTGACCTTGCTTAATCTAACTACTGCAAGTCGCGTACGAGATCAACATGGTCCAGGATGCCACAGGCGAGTCTGTAAGACATTGCTCGCCAAGAGACACCATGGAAGCAGCACGGCTATCATCTCTCCGAGTAGTACGGGCGACCATGTCTACAAGTGGCTCTTTTCACTTTTGGAGGCATCAAAATCCGATTTTTCAAGCTACGCACCCACCCCCCGTCTCAATAGATGGAGATAT